>JACEVL010003290.1:0-14603 GCA_020284085.1 Aporrectodea caliginosa
ACCAAAGAAGCTTTGGCCCAACGTTCAATGGCCTTCTTGGTCGTCGCTCTTCAAACCACCAGTCACAGTCTCCTCTCTGCCTTTCACTGCTGATGCATTCTTGGAACGATTCACTGCCAAGATCGAATCAATACGTACTGCTACATCTACTTCTCCGCCGCCAGAATTCTCGGTCACTGATGCTCGTCTTTCCGTCCTCAATGAGATCACGAGTCTGGAATTGCGTGGTCTCATCCTAGCTGCTGCTCCGAAGACGTGTGAGCTGGACCCTGTGCCTATGTTCCTCGTCCAGGAGCTCGTCGATGACCTCCTACCATTTCTCACCCTGCTGTGCAACCGTTCGATCCAGGAGGCCTATCTACCTACTTCGCAGAAGCGATCTGTCCTCCTTCCAGACTTGAAGAGAGATGGACTTGACTCGAGTGATCCTGCAAACTACCGCCCTCTTGCAAATGTAACATTCCTCTCCAAAATATTAGAACGAATTGTTGCTAATCAACTTACTGCTTACTTAGATTTGAATGGGTTGCTTCCTCCCTTGCAGTCGGGTTTTCGGAAGAACCATTCTACCGAAACTCTTCTGGTCCGCCTATTATCAGATTTCTATGGCGCCATGGATAGTCTATCTATCTATCTATGAGATTTATATAGCGCCCCTTCAAGATTGCTACTCAGAAGCGCTCCGGACCCAGGCCCGGTCAAACAGGAAGGTCTTAAGTAATTTATAAAAAGAAGAAGAAAAGTCTCGAGGAAGAGAACGCAGGTTAGAGGGGAGACCATTCCAAAGAGAAGGACCCACTATCGAGAATTCCCGACGTTGTCTGGTGGCAGAGCGAGCATGTGGTACCATAAAGTCACCTCTAGAAGCCGAGCGCAGAGATCGGCGACCAGAGCAGACTGAAGTCAATGTGAATAGCTCCTGGAGATAGGTAGGTGCTCTACCCAGAACACATTGCCAGACAATAGATGAGACTCTATAATTTAGGCGCTGCTGGACCGGGAGCCAGTGGAGGACATCACGCATAAAGGCAGAGATGTGGCCAAACCTAGGTACACCACCAATTAAGCGAGCAGCCGCCCGCAACACGCCTTCCAAAGGATGCAAGCGGATCTGTGGTAGTCCACAGAAGAGCGAATAGCAGTAGTCCAAACGATTAAGAATAAAGGCGTGGACCAGGGTGGAGGCAGAGGAAGAAGACAGAGAGCGAGTGACAACCCGCAGCTGGCGCAATTGATAGTAACAGGAACGAGTCAATGGGGCAATGTGCTTCGTAAAAGACAAGTCGTGGTCCAGGATGACCCCTAAGTTGCGGACCGAGGTTGAAAAAGTAAAGGTTGGGAATTCAGCAGAGAGGGACTCCAAGTCCAGCTTCTCCGGCTGTTGGCGAGTACCAAGCCAGATATATTGAGTTTTCGCAGGATTTAGGCGCAGTCGATTAGACGACATCCAGGCAGAAAGTGAGTCAGTTGCTCAAGACATGGATCGGACAGCAGAAGCAGCTTGGTACGCTGAGCAATGAGTGTATGATTGCACATCATCAGCATAGGAGTGACAGGATGTAAGTAAAGACTCCACATCAGCTGTAAAGAGGATATAGAGAAGGGATCCCAGCACAGAACCCTGGGGGAGACCAAAAGGAGCAGGGCGCCAAGGATAGTGGTCAGATAACCCTTCTAGCTCTGTTTGATGTTAGCGCTGCTTTTGACTCTGTTGACCATTCTATCCTCCTTCAAGGCCTCTATTTCTTTTGGACTGACTGGTAAACCATTAGAATGGCTTCGTTCTATCCTTACAGATCGTACTAACTGTGTAATTGCTGGCTCCTCTAGGTCCCGCTGGGTCCCTGCCCTTTTTGGTGTACCTCAGTGATCAGTGTTGGGCCCTTTGCGTTACATTCTTTACACATCTGACGTTAGCTCTCTACTACTGTCATGTGGACTCTTGCACCAGATATATGCTGATGACATACAAGCATACGTCCACTGCCGTTATGCCAGGAATCTTCATTTATAGTAGCTTTGCATGTACCTCAAAAGTGCGCAGTACAAGTCAATAAAGTCTGTATGTACATTGTTTCGAACGATGTCTCCACGTCATTCATATAAGAAACGGTTTTTCTTAAATCTTCTCTCTTGAGTAGAACGCTGCTAGTCCAATGTTTCCAGTCACCGTCTAATTTCTTTTCTGTTCTTCGATCACAGACATCGTACAAACTACTTAACCCCTTTTCGGTCAGCTGCATTGACTTCTTGTATAAGTCAAAATAAGATTTAAACTGGCCTATCTTACCTATAAAATCATTACAGCGAGTACTCCTATCGATCTTCAACCCCTTACATTCTTTCCTGTACGCCAGGGCCGTACGGTATTTACTAAGGTGGAGGCCCCAGTGCAGCACTGCTGTGGTGGAGGCCCCTTAGCACGTCGCAGGCCACAAGTAAAAAATTCCTGCATTTGTAGTGAAGGCCCCTATATGGTGGAGGCCCCTGTGCACAAATATACATTTGTATGGCTTTTCCCCAGTATGTATTCTTATGTGTGTTTTGAGATTGCATTTCTGTGTAAGTGCTTTGTCACAACAATTGCACTTGTATGGCTTTTCATCAGAGTGAATTTTTGTATGCTCTTTCAGGATTTCATTTTGGGTAAATGCTTTCTCACAAAAATCGAATTTGTAATTTTTTTCTCCGGTGTGGATCTTTTTGTGGTCATTGAGACGTACCTTAAAATTGTTCGACTTCAACAAGTGCTGAACTTTTCAGATGGTTGTGCAGCACAGTACAAAAACTGCAAGAACTTCACCAATCGGTGTTGCCATGAAGCCTACATTGGCATGCCTGCAGACTGGCATTTCATTTGCCATGTCTCATGGCAGGGGCTTTGTGATGGAGTATGCGTAAAATGACTGGAAGCTCAGGCCAGTCTACAGAGACCATACAATGACCAAATCACGACTTCCCATCAATTGTTTGCTTTCGCACAGAGTGAAATTCCATCAGTCAATTGTACCGAGAATTATGAACAGCAGAAATAGCAGATTTCAATCTGCTCGCACAGTGGCAGGCACCAATAACCGTCACTGCGAGAACGTACTTGTTGACATCCAAGGAAACTACTGTAGCAAACCAGGGTCTCCAAGAAAAAACTTGATTTAGAAACTAGCAGACGTTCCAAAACAATTTCATCTACAGGCTGATCTAGTTAACAACACATCAAGAAAACATTAACCTTAAATTAATATGACATAAGTTTGTTGCATTGTGTACTACTTTCTCATTTAAATTTAATAAATTTTTATGCTACAGGCTTTTGGCAGGGACATCAAAGAACTACCTGGCGAGATATGATGGTTGTCAGTAGCTGAGAATAGGCGAACACATCAAACTCAAACTTTGTATCCTGGTGCACAAGTGTCTGAACAACTGCGCACCACGCTTCCTGGCATACAAGATCAGGCCCCTTTCGAATAATGCCAGTAGGTTGCGGCTGCAAACATCAAAGTCTGCTGTTTTGTACCAGCCACTAAAACTAAAGCGGGTAATCGAGCATTTCAGGTCGCTGGTCCACGTGCCTGGAACAGTCTTCCTGCACACATTCAGGAAACCAAAGTTTATCTCTTTAAAAAACAGTTTAAATGCACTTATTACATAACCACGAGCATTAGTATTTGCCGTGACAGCAGACAGTTTATTGAAGCGTCCTAAAAGTAGCTTGCTACCAACTATGCCATATAAATCGCCATAATTACAATTACTAAGTGAACAGAATGCGTCAATTTTCTGCTTTATCATAATGGGCTTTGATACGTATACGCCCATTGCTTGAAGAATGAATATAATTATCATCGTCGTCATCCAGTCTCAGCTGCTCAAGTGCTCATGAAACATGTCAAGAATGCACAGGACTTGAAGCATATGCTTATTGAGAAAGACAACTCTGATTGGCACACCGCAGCCAGGTACAGTGTCATAGAGTTTAGAGAAATAACTGGTGTTTAGTTTCACTCATTGCGCAGATGACCATAACGTTCGAACGAGGACTAGAGATCTGCGCCGACTTCAAAGCGTCGGCGGCGGCGCGCCGGTGATTTTTGGTCGGCGGCTGCGGCGCGCCGCCGACCAAAATAAATCGGCGGCAGCGACGGCGCGGCGCGGCATAATAATGGTCGGCACCAGTGACGGATCCAAAAGTTTTCGAAGGAGTCAAATGGGCGTCCGAACTGTTGAAATAGTTAGAATTTTCACACTGTAATTCTAGCATTTTAAGCTGACATCTGAACAAATTGCTTTATTATTTCAGTGCTGATAGAAATCAGCAGTCACTCGTAGTTAGGATGCAGTTTGAGTCGTGTTTGAGTTTGACTACAGACAATACTAGCAAACTATACATTTATTGAAATTAATATAAAAACTAGAAAACAGGGTCTACGTTCAATTTCCAAGAACGCCATAAGCCTTTAGTGAACGAATTGCTGACTATAAGACACATTTATAAATATAATAATCTTAGTTTATTATTTCAAACTGACACACCGCAGTATGATTACAATTCATAGTGTGAACGGATTATCACACGTTATTAAATAAATCGAATTTAACTGTTTGGCAGCCATGAACGGCAGATAGATTAGGTTTAGATGCACTAGAGATTTTATATAATTATATCACACTGTTGGAACATGAACTGCATGTGCTAATTTGACGATGGCTGCAAGATGATCAGATGGGGTATCATATCAAGGATGACTAATTCACTGTGTATGCGTCTTGCGAATGGATGACTCTTGAACTTTGAAACGTTTAGGCAAAATCCTGACAGAGAGAGAGAGTGAGAGAGAGAGAGACAGAGACAGAGACAGAGACAGAGACAGAGACAGAGACAGAGACAGAGACAGAGACAGAAACAGAGACAGAGACAGAGACAGACAGAGACAGACAGAGACAGACAGAGAGAGAGATATAGAGAGAGGACATTTTGTTCACTCGGAAAATTAGAGTCAATTTAGGGTCATGCCAATCTTCCGTGGCATGTCGATGCTACCCGTCTTCCCCTCTGGCCCCTCCCTACTTACATGCCTTAAGATAGACAGAACAGCAATACTTGGGGAAGTACATTATTTGGGTTAAGAAAAGAACTAAACCTCGCCTATGCCAAGACCGTGGCCCGTTATAGCAGCGCACCATGACAGACGGGTCTGGTCGTGAGGGGCGCCGGCATACAACCAGGAGGGGTGCGAAGGCGGTTCGCCCCAGGCCTATGACTTAATACTGCCGATATTGTATAGATTATAATAAGGTATTCTTTACATGTACGTCCATTCACTGAAAGCTGCACTGAGGGGTTAACTTAGCCCCACAGGTATTTTCATGGAATTAACTGGACGGGTTGAAAATGAATTCGGGGGTTGAACACAACCCCCGACAATTCAATCACCGTATATATATATATATCCTCTGTCTTACATATATGTAGTATGCATGTAAAACAGAGGACCTTTTCGATCTTCTCTCATTCCTATCCGTCTATTCAATCTATCTATCAGTCATTCAATCCAACCATCCATCTATCCATCCCACTAAAACCATCCATCTATCCATCCATCCCATCATCTGTCTGCTGTCTGCCTGTGTCTCTCTGTATGTGTGTCTGTCTCTGTCTGGCTGTATGTCTGTCTGTGTCTACTTCTATTACCGACTGAAGCAACAATTTATCGTGAGATCATGCAAAACATGAAAAATGCACAAAAACAATTAAACACTTCACAGTGGCATCACCGGCGCGCCGAGGAATTATCGGCGGCGGATTCGTCGGCGCGCCGATCCACAAAAATCGGCGGCGGCGGCGTCCAAAAAATTTCGGCGTCGGCGGCGCGGGCGGCCGGCGCAGGGCTCTGGGGTAGGTTCAAGGTTTCGTTATATAACAAACTTTTTCAGCTTATGCTATTTTGCTTGTTTGTCTGACCATTGGACTTTCACTGTAATATTTTAATAAATATTCTTCATTACTAATTGTGTCTTAGTTACTTACACACTCAGTGCTTTGCATAATATGGGATGTGGCTAGCTGGTAGGTAGCAGCGCTCTATTTCAAACTATTCGAGGGTGGCCATATTGTTCATTTAGGACGCATTCTCAATCAAGAAATCAAGAATTTTCGTTTAATATTCAAAGTATCACACTGTCACTGACAGGTCGCAACTTGTGACAAGTATAAGGTAACAAAATTGTCTTTAATAGCTCTGAGAGTTAGCCATGAATTAATTGGTTATTATACCATTGACTCAGTTCTGACAGCTACAAGTTGAAAATAAGATAATTAGAATAGTGGTGTTGTAAGTTCCGGCAGCTTAAATGAGGTGATGAAAGAGCGAATGAGGTGATAAATGAGTGATGTGATGAATGATTTATAAGTAGGGGATAGTGTATTTAGTAGTAGTACAAGTTTTCAAATAGTACACGAGATATAAAATTTCGGGGGTGGGGGCGTAGAGTAGTGGTATTAAACATCATTGGTGACATTCGTCGACTACCCAATTTAGTTGCCGTAATTAATAGAAGTGGGGGTAGGGGTAGGAAGCATATCTGTTATATAATTTAGGGGTGGGGGTCACAGCTGCTGTTATGTAACGTTATTAGGGTGGGGGGGTAGGCAACAAATTGAGATTTTTTGCGTTATATAATATGTGAATGGCCCCTAGGATAATGAGGAAGAACAGCTGTCGATTGTTGATCTAGATTGTAACCGAGTCCAAAGTTGTTATGTACATGCAAATGGTCTAAAATTTCCTGCGTCGTTGAATTTAAATGGGCAAATTCTTAGTACACAAGATCGTTGATCAGCACTGCTATAGAGTGTAACAGAGTTCAGTGTTGTTATGTAAGTTTCTAAATTATCTTCATTGTTGTATTGATTTAAGAAAATCCTTAGCTTTATCTACGAAGGCAGTGGCGTCGCCATAGCTTCAAGTTTGGGGGTGGGCAAGGCATAGGATGACACAGAAATGAGCGTCCGAACGACGATCGCTGAGGCGCGGAGCGCCGAGCAGGGAGAGGGGTTTGAGGGCTTATTTTTTTTTAAAATTTCCATGCTGTAATTGTAGCATTTTAAGCTGTCAAAGGAACAAAATTGTTCTATTATTTCAGCGCTGATAGGAGCTAACTGTGACTCGTAGCTAAATATAAAATGTTCGCGTTTTCATATAGTGACCATAATAATACGGTCTCGACCCTGCGCATTTCTCAATGAATTGATTGGGTTACATCCTTCATCACTGCTCGACCGTTCGAATGGACGCCACACCATTTAAGGTCTCCGTGCAAGGACCATATGCTACCCCGAGGTTTAGGATGTAGTGTGAACCGTATTTGAGTTTGACTACAGATAATACTGTAACGGAAAACGGCGTTGGGTTGTTGTGTATATCGTCTGTAACGGAACTCGGCCTTCTCCGTCTCAGGATGCGAGTGTGAGGCGCGTGTCGCTCAGGATGGGAGCGTAGGTAAGGCCTCCGTCGTCTATCGAAGGGCTTCAGCGTCTGCCAGTCGATGAGCCATAGCAAGCAATGTCAACCACCGAAGGACTCAACACCAGGAAGTTAAAATAACGATCTTTTACTCAAATCACACGATATAGGTCTTCATCAACAGTAACCGACAATCATCTCTATCTCTTCCAAACTCAACTACTACAGAACTCTGAACAACAACACAACTACTCAACTACTAATTACGTAACGTTAATATCGTTTATTTAACGACGCCGTCATATTGAAGATGATAGGCGTTAAGCCTAAGGAGGCGGAGCCTAAAAGAGGCCAATCCTAAAGAGGCCAAACCTAGAGGAAGCCAAGGCTAAGGAGGCCAAGGCTAGGGAGGCCAAGGCTAGAGGAGGCCAAGGCTAGGGAGGCCAAGGCTAAGGAGGCCAAAGCTAGGGAAGCCAAGGCTAGAGGAGGCCAAGGCTAGAGAGGCCAAGGCTAAGAAGGCCAAGGGTAGAGGAGGCCAAGGCTAGCAACCCAGAGAGCGCCACCGGCGGGGGGGAAAGGAGGCCAAGCAAGAAGGCCAACCCGGGGAACCACCCGGGCGCCACAATATTAGCAAACCCGACATTTATTGAAATTAATATAAAAACTAGAAAACACGTTCAATATCCAAGAACGCCACAAGCCTTAGGGTAAACATACTGACCAGACACTATTAGCACAATTTAGCAGAAATAGTTTATAAATTGTATACAAGCCAAGCAAGAAGGATTCAACTACCGAATCGGAAAGCCAAGCAGTGCTGATGCAGTTTTACTGGTGAACAATCGACAATAGAAAAATAACGCCTTTTCTTTCAAAGACCGTACTAGGGGTTAAACTGGATGGGAATGCGTGGGAACGGCCTCCCACTGCTCTCGAGAAATGGCGGGCGAGAGAGTATTAATTCATAGATATTTTATTCCCTTGTCTTAAAACCAAGATAGTGTGAATCAGTTTGATCATTTTATTGTATTTGTCATCCATTTGCGAGTCGGCAACGGCTTACTCATCGCCCACCCGTATAAATTATTCGCGTCTAGATAATATTATGTTAGGAACGACGAAGGCTGACTACTATCGAATGCTTCTCCCATATACTCGTTATTTGCTCTCGCGAAGCGATTCGAAATCGTACTGACCCCTCCTCTGATTCCACGCTTAATCACGAGTAGCATGTCGTAATCGTTCATTAGCTCCAACTTTACTCTAGTTATCTTCAACGCCGCATCCCATGCTAGACAGGGAGACGTGTCATACCACGCCGGATCTAGACCGTAGTTGCTCGTGCAAACGTCTCTAAAGTTTTCGAATACGTCGGCTAATAATTAATAGAACATCCGAAACGTTATACATTAGTCGTGATATTCTCTTAACGTTTTACAACTAAATTCTGCCCTAATCGTTTTAGCGTGGTCGTAATCTTCATCGCTGATATCCGTGTCGATTAGTTTCGAATAGAATTTATGCTTGGGAGGTATTTTGGTTTACTTTAATCTTTCAACGCCGTCGACATAATGGTATGGGTACACTCCTTTTCTGTCCGTATGCCTATCCGGGGAGCAGGACATTACCTCAGACATTACCCACTGCAATTACCCCCTGCAATTACTCCCCCCTCGTAGGATATTACCCCGTGCCATTACCCCCGGCAAGTAGTATACAGCGCAATTCATTAAATAAACAACAGTCACTCGCTAGAGTGTCCCGATTAATAAATTACCTCAAACTCGCCAGGTGGCGATCGTAGCACAATCTTGTCCTTTCTTCATTTGCAGATCAAGATTTTGTGCATTTCTGTTAGCACATTAATTGTTGGTTTTGCGTTCCTAGTTTGCATGAGGCGTAAACGTGTGCGCATAAATATTCAAACCTTGGTAATTTAGAGGCTTTAAATGAAGCTCGTCACAATATTGCGCTTAATCCATTCTGTCGCAAAGTCTAGGCTACACTATGGAAGTAATAGAGTAATAGTTATTTTGCAGGGCTTTTGAAAAAATTTCAAACGCTGGCTTAGAGACTTTAATGTCTAAAATGCTCAGAAATGTCAAATGCGTATTCTTCATAAAACTCGACATTTGGAATTCTATTTCAAACTTGACTGTACTTGAACTGGTAAGAAAAATTTCAAGTATTAGAATAAAAATCATGTGTAGTTAACTTGAGCCAATCTCTCAGAAATTCATTCTGCACACTGCACTCTCCAGACAATGTCAACTTCATATTCGACAATGATAACTGCACATTTTGTCAGAAAATATTATTTTTTGGCCCTAGAGTAGAGTAGACTATGTCCAGAATAAGATTATTTAACGCATTAGGCCTACTTACTTACTAACAGTGAATTGCGTCTGTCAAGAGAGCGCAGGGTTAATAAATAGCCTAACCCTTTTCGTCCACACGCTATTTTATTTTTTTGTAAATTATTGAATTTATGTTCATTGACTTGTTCGGTTTACTTGACCTAGCTGTCCTCCGTCCTCATTGCATACAAGTTAACGATATATACATATCCGCAAAATATAGCCACGATATCTGATAAAGAATAGAATATTCTTTATTGTAAGACCACATTTTGGCTTACGTGAAAGGGTAAACCCGTAGTTTGGGTTGCTAAATTATTTTATATCGTCAAATTAAAATGGAAGCCGGATTGATGAAAAAAATTGTTTCCCTAAATGGAAGTGGGATTGATGAAACCATTTCTGTGTTCAAAAAATTGTTGGATTGATGGAAATATTTGTTTACCGTAAATAGATAAATGTAACTTTATGATGCAAAAGCTGGATTGATGAAAATAATTGCTCCCGTAGGTAGAATATGGGCCAATGAGAATAGTTCTTTGCTTAAATAAGTGTTCGATTGATGAAAAGTTGGACTTATGAAAAAGCATTTCTCTGTGAAATGGAGGCGGGATATATGATAGTTGTCATGGACATAGGTAGACTGCTTACATACCAACGTCAAGTACAGCATTGAATAAATTCAAATAATTTACCAACCTAAACTACGGGATAACTCATGAAAGTTTAAATGATTGTTATCTCTATTTCTAGATAAGACTTTTTATGCATTCTAAAAATTGTATGTTCACATGTTATTTATCGTGAATGTTATTTAGCTTTGATAAATCATCCTAATTATTAAGGTTTTTCTGGTGAGACAGTCTGCCGATGGTATTTCTCGATCATGCGCGCGATGGCGCAGACTATGTCCAGTATGTCAACCAACAATAATATCTGGTCGGGAACATGTCATGTAAGAACAGTAAGACATGCCCTTCGTTTATCTGCACGGCTGAGAATAAGCGATAGTCCGCATTTTGCCTGATTAAATATGTTTAGTGCCCAGACTGGGTAGGCTACTAAACGTCTGTTTTGCTCTGAAAATATAACTGGAATGTTAATCTTTGAAATAATGTATCAGCGCCACACAAAACCCGCGTCAGAGAGAGAGAGAGAGAGAGAGAGAGAGAGAGAGAGACCGACGTGACTGTGTACACAGAACTCGAGTCGGAACCGGCCCACTATTCCGGGTCCGATATTCCGGGTGTCCGCTCTTCCGAGGTCTGCTATTCCTGAGATCCATCTGACTCCGCGTCGTGAGGGTCCGTTATTGTCAGGGTTAGGGTTAGTGTCGTCATTAGAAAACATCGTACCTTTTGCGCAGCATGTCAACCAGGTTAGTCCGGAATAGTGGACCCGGAATTATGGCGGACCCCGGAATAGTGACCCCGAACCCTCGAATCACGCCCGCTACGCAATTGGTCAATGAATGTCACATGATTTTGTGGACGTGAATGGAGCCAACAAGTTAGATGGTCTGTCAACAAATACCTCAAAACAATCAATAATAACAGCAACTTTGCTGCCGAAGGACTGTTTGAAACAAAGTGGCATTGTCTTACGCAAGTCATCTCTTTCTGGCCATATTATGCAACATGGTGCGAGTCTGGTGGACATGATGAAAATCCACTTTCGCAATATCCGAGACACAGTTCCCACGTGAATATTGCACCGATTGGCTATATCTTGCAACCCAAGATTTAAACGCAACTTGGCTAAGACAAGCATAAATTCCTGAAACTGTTCCAGTGACTTGCCAGGTGGAACATGTTTCTGTAAAAACTCAAATACTAATTTAAGCACATTAAAATTTGGCAAGCCAGTGTAGTATTTTACACGATCATCATCATTAACAAATTCTTTTATATCAAAACAAGAAGAAACTGGTGTTTTATTTAGTGTATAAATGGATGTGTAGAGATCTTCAATCTTCCTCTCCATGTGGCTGATGTCACGCCCACATAAATCGGTCTGGACGGTAACTGATGTAGGTACGTCAGCACTTGTTGCTGCTTCAACCAACATGCATTCATTAGGATTTGTGTCTCTGTCCTGGCCAGATGTCGATGGGATCTGTTCAGCCTGTTAATTATAGAAGAGTAAAATACATATATAATGATAATTACCAGAGGAGGAAGAGGCTAAGGGGCAGTAGCAATATGCTATGTACATAATTATAAATATGTTTCCAGCCAACTACTCTGAGGTACTCCCGACCCCAGCTCGGCTAAAAGAACAGTTTTAAGACTAGAGTAGAATGCATCAGAATGGACCCTGGGGAGCAATTGCAGCCCCAATGGTAGCCCATTCTACACAGACACCACCAAGAAGGCGCTGTTAATGTACATCACATGGTTAAGTTTATGTAATATGTATGCTGACTCCAAATGGTTACAATGCAGTTTTGAGCTATGTACTAAGTTAATGATAAGATAAGAATATTGTTTATTTGACCAATTGCTATCCACATTTTGGTGAACAGACATGGTAATAAACATACATCATTGTATTGTATTGTATTGTATTTGAACACTTGTTATAGCGCCTCAACCAGATTTCCCATTCAGAGGCGCTCCCGACTACTGCTGTAGTCGGAGTTTCACGCCGAAGCGCATGAGCAATTGCGAGTGAAGGACTTGCCCAGGGTCCCTACGCAGCGGCTTTGAGGTGGATTCGAACCCGCAACCCTCCAGCTGCAAGGCACCGAACATACCCCCAAACCACCGCGCCCCAGTATATTGTGTTGTGTTGTGTGTTGTATTGTACTCCACGTTTATAATGCGACCGAGCCACCCATCCATTGAACTGATCAAGAGATTCAAGACGATCCAATACACTCAAATTCCACATATTATCCTAAATCCGATATATCATCGTAATGATGAAAGTATTATTGCAGGTATTATTGTAAATAACTTCTAATCTTAATATTGAATGTTTTGCCTTAGTTCTTTGCACATACATTGTACATGACCATACCTGCAACAGTCGCTTCTTCCTATACCGTAGTCTTTCAGACCTCTCACAGCGCTTCTTGGCTGCTGCTGTGGCGTCAAACGTCTGGTGGCCGAGATTTAGTGTTGGCACCCAGTCGATGGAAAGAACATCCCATGGCGAGGCTGCTTTACCTACAAGAAATGATGTTTACAACAATTATTTATTATACAATAGCTAAAGGAAGGCTAGTCATATGGATAGTGATGAGTCACTGGAAAGAGGTCATTCCTCATCTTGCCTTCTCCAGAATCACAGGATTGCAGTTCACGGTTCTCGATTTATTCATTGTTCTCTCACTCTTCAATGCGCTATCGGGGGCCTGATAACGCATTGGATAACACACTGGCATGGAGAGCGAGAGGTACAGAGTTCGTACCTCTCGCCTCGTAGGGCGGACATGCTTTGTAGGCTGCTATTAGCGCCCTGTATTGCAGGCTGTCTGTTCTGTTAGTAGTTAAGATTTATGTCTTCTGTCATTTGTGTTCTTGTGAATTGTTGCAATTGCATAACTGTACACTGTAACCGGTTGCGGTTTGTCAACCGGATTGTTTCAATAAACGAAAATATAAAAATTATCTATGTTCCTTTATTTCCTCTCATCTGTAATTGAATTCCATTTGTCCTCATGCATACCCGAATTCCAATTTTCAGATATAATTACCACATAATGTTTAGTTCATAGTTTAAATGTTGTTTTTACTGCCATCATAAAGGTAAACCCGGGATAGCCGGCTTCTCTCAAATTCCGTTCATCCATATCCGAAGGTCTTGAGCAACTACTCTTACCAAGTACTTAACAATGATCACAACAAACATACTATTTACACATAGAATACCGTTGATACTTAGACTCTAGGGCAAGCATTTAGTATCGGGGTGCGTGTTTTTTCTCCCGTAATTTTAGGCGTCCTGGGAGTCGGTTAGGGTCAGGTTATGCGTCGTGAGGGTCGGTTAGAGTCAGTGTTAGGGTTAGTGTCGTCATTAGAAAACATCGTACCTTCCGCGCAGCATGCCAAAAGATGCCGTCCGACACCCTTAAACTTATGCACCCCCTATACTAAATGCTTGCCGAATCTAGTTTCCCTAAATGAATACTGACAAAACAGCAGTTAAACCATAAGAACATTGTGATTATGTAGGCCCTACCATTCACGAAATGTTTCCAGCAGATCCGTTCAGCATTCAGTTTCGCTTCCGAGATATCAGCTCTGGCTATAGCTTTTATCCAAAGCCGTCGGCGTTCTGCGCTCCGGGAACGTTCTTCAGGGCCTTCATGCTCACGAATTTTTGGAATTCTACAAAAAGAACCTTTATCCCTCTCAGTACGATTGCCGCAGCCAACTATTGCACAGAAGACCATTTCCACGGTTTATAATACGCGCCGTTCACTTAACGTATCCAACGACAACAAACATACCTGCACTCCTCAATGGCCGCTGTCTATTTATAGCATATGCAAATGAGGCTGGTACGTCATTACGCAAAGGGTATACTGGAGAATACTGCATTTATAGTCGGCCAGAATTAAAGTCCATAATTATATTAAAAGCTTTACCTAAATCGAGACAAGGCGATTTTTTGGGAATGTGTTAAGTAGGCCCTAGGTTCATTCTCACAAAAACCTGCAGTGAACCTAACAATAGCAAACTGAGAAATTTGCTCTTGAAAGTGGTTAATTTTGAGCGAAATAAATGCCTTGCTACATACTCACTGCGGTGTTTATAGCGTCTTTGGTTGTTTTTTT
>JACEVL010003291.1:0-14361 GCA_020284085.1 Aporrectodea caliginosa
ATATTTTCTGTTCGACCGATCTACAAACAGCAGAAACTAAACTCTAAAAATCTGTCTCTTTGAAGACATCAGATTAGGACTATACAGCAACACATTTTCTCTAATGATCTAAAAGACATCAGTGTCTGAGATAAAATGAACAAGGACTGTGGTTTTATGTCTGTCATCTGGAAACCCAACTTTTCTTTGTCTGTTTTCAGGCTGAAGTTCCTCTAGATAGCTGCAATTTGTAGCTACATAAATCCTGCAGTTACATTACATTCTGCCCAATCTGCATTGTGACAAAGTCTGAGATAAACTGTAAGTTTCTGCTAAATTTTTCTTTATTTTTTTTTCTAACTTGTGCAATTATAGGCCTATAGTATAAAAGACAAGCTATCAGAAGCTTACTGGTAAGCATTCATAGGAAGAAGGATAACATTATATGCAGTTGAAAGTATGTATGTATGCATTAGGGTGTTTCTAAAAACTGAAGTTTCAAAATTAATATCGGCCAGTTTGTTTTTGTGTTCCACCTTGAAAAACATTATCATTTGCCAAATTAGATGAAAATCGGAAAAGATTTAGAACTTGCTCAAAGCCCCGGAAGAATTATCACTTATAGACCAGCGTGATACATTGCAATTTTCAAAGATAAAAACAAATTTCAGCACTTAAACATAAGATACAAGGCAAAATCAAAGGAAATACTGTCAGTTATTTGTCATTTACTTATTCCCTTTAGTGCTTTTGGGAATTTGTTTCGATGGTACTCGACCATTTGGAGAACAAAACTTTAATCTTCCTCGTTTCTGACCAGGGCTTCATCGAAGGACTGCACGAGAGCCACTCCTTTTCTCCAAATCGTTCGTCACTCTTAGGGCGGGTATAATGTCTTTTGCCTCACTGTATGATTGTTCAGACTCCCATTGTTGCGGGTCACGATCAAGAAAAGAGTCATCCAAGCCGAGGATGTGGAATATTTTGGTGGTTGAAGTGGTGAAGAAGTCGGGTAGTGCTTTTGTAGGTGGATTATGTATCGGAGGAAGACTCTTTGGAGGTTCATCAGATCCCTGATTGTTGCGCATGCTGTAGACCATGCGCTGCTTTTCGTCGACGGTGACTGAATCGTCAAAAAGGCTGATGCCAACCTCCGGCTAATACCAAAAGTGTCGGGAAAATGCTGTTAGGGCGACCTATGAGACTTCCATGTCTTGGTAAGAATGAATTGCCTTCAAGAATTCCAGATACTTCTTTGGGGCTTAGCCTAATTGGGCGAGGTGCAGGTGAACCAGTACTTCACGTAAGTTGTTGTCACAAAAAGTGACACTCGAAGTAAATGATTCCACACCTTTGAGAGTAGGATTGTCGAGATGACCTCTCTGTGCTCTGGCGTTGTTGAATGGGAAATTGATCTCTGAAAAGCCACATCCTGATCGCATAGATCGCACGTGCCATCCCAACGCGCGCGTGAAATGCCCCTGGGTACCTGAACTTTATTCCTTTTGGTGGACTGTTAGCTCTAGTAGCTCTTTGTAGTCGTCTCTGTGATATTCAGAACGCAGTTGCTGCAATGCAGAGGTTTTCAGCTTGATGAATACGCCGCCCTTACAACCCGTGTTACTTGCCGTTGTCTCAAAACACATGGCCACGATTCTGTCTTCCAATCCCCAACTTCTGATCTCGGTCAAACATTCATCTGAAATGACGGCAGCTGCCGCAGATTGGAGTTTGGGGGTGGCTAATAGCTTGGTCACATCCTTGCCAGATACCATTATCGGAAGGCGATCGACACACCCTCGTCCTGTCCCTGTGACATCTAGCATGATCTTGCCTTCCCAGTGAAGAGTAAGAGGAGTCTTCGGATCGAAGGATTCGCTATTCTCTGCTCCTTGGGCTGCACGGTTATCTTTCCTAGCTCGATGGATCGCTGAAAGACTGATAATCAGTTCACCAGCTGGTGCTGCATATAGATTGGATGCTGCAAGAGCAGACAAAATGTGAGAGGCCTTCCTGCTGCTGGTTTTGGTGCGATCTAGAGCTGCTGCAACATCACGAGAAGGCTAACTACAGAGATTGTTCCCCTTCGCCGCTTTGGTGGCCAGGCAGACGTCGAAGGTTCTGGCTCTTTTTCTGAGCTATCTAATGACGCCTCTTCCTTAGATGACTTTTCCAACAGAGTAACCTCTTTAGCTACAGATGTGCTAGCACAATAACACTCCTCACGCTCTGCAAGTGCTGCTGATCTTGCCAGTGCTCTCTCTTCTTGCTTTGCAAGTTTTAAATCAATGCCTGCTATGGAACCACGTCGTACTTTCTCACACTGTGCTTTCAAAAACTGCCGAACTTCTTCTATCTTAATTATTGGCATGGCATCTTTATGCGCAATGTCAAAGAGGTTCTGCAGGGAATCCTTGAAAGAATCCCGTTTTCCCTCTTCAGTTTCTGACTTCCTCCTAATATTTTTTGAGGTTTTGCCATTCCTAATGAAGATGTCGTAGCTGATCTCAAACATGATTCTTAGCCCTCGTTTGAATCCGTACTCTTTCCCAAATTGGAAGTACCATAGCTACCGTTTCTTTCACGCTGTCATCCAGACTCTGATTTCTTAGTTTATGGAAATTGAACAGCACCTTGAGAACCTCTCCTCGTGTAGGTAGTTTCGCATAACCAAAGTGATCTTCAGTACTGCCTATCAACCAAATCTCAGCCTTTGTTCTAGTCAATTTTGCCATCTCACCTGCGATATGATGCATTAATGAAAACCACCAATAGCCGCCATTTGCAACATGAGGTCAGTGACATAAACAACAAGAGATCAGTTACATCATCATCATGAATATTTATTAGTTGGGAACCGGCCACTAAGAAGGGGTCTAAGGCTGCCATGTATTGATATCGTGTATAGAATGCGCATAATCATAATGCAACCAGGTTCCTACAATTTCGGTCGCCTTGAGCAAGTCCTAAATGCTCACCTATCAGGCTATAATTTCGGATATGGAGCTTATACATCAATTGGCATGATAAATTGACCTGGCCGATAAAAAATCTTTGAGTTGAAAATTTCACATGTACCTTAAAAACACCCTAGTATGCATGTAACTGAACATTTATATAGCACCTATATTAAGTATGCTTTACATGTATATTTATAACCATAAGTAATGGTAACATAATGGCATTAGAAACTGGAACCATAAAAATTGCTAATTAATCAATCAATCAAGCATTCAATCAATCATTTTTTTATTATAATATAATATAACATCAAAGTACATACACATCATACCACATATTCAAATATCATAGTTATACCAGTTTCACAGTGCATTACATGCAAGGTTTGAAGGAAAGAGAGAGTAAGGAAGACCACTTGAGACTGCCCCGGATAGATAACATAAATGAAGACTTAAAAAGACGTGGACTAACACTGAGGGGAGTACTAGATGGGACAAATGACCAAGGACAATGGAGATCAGTTATTTGTAGCCATTGCCACCAAACGGCTGACGTCAGAAACTGTTAGCAATGATGAGGAATTATTTATAGACACAAATGCACGCACACACTCACATGCACAATGACGTGCATGCGCACACACACACAAGCAGATTAATACAACTTCATTATTGTCAGGTATGATGGGTCCAAAAGTGCTTCTCATTCCTTATCAGTCACTTTCTGATATCTGAAACCTTTATCAGCTGACTCACATCGTTCGTATCACTAGTTACTAACATGGTACAAAATGCAGAAGACATAGTTACCACTTACCACCTTGTAAAATGCTTCACGCTAAACTAGCAGCAGCAAAAAAAATGATCAATGGATTTCGCTTCTGAGAAACAGAACTCTGCACTGTCTATTTTACATCAGATGCAACTGCATTGAATCTACTTTGGATGTTGGTGGCTAGCAAAGTTTAATTTAGTATTACCTTGTACAGAAGGTCAATCCAGAGAAAGTAGGAAGCACTGAGCAACCAAATGATAATTTCATGGTGCTGATAAAATAATATTCCTCTAATTCAACCATTGATAATAAAATCTGCATTGATTATAGCAAACCCCGGACTATGATATTTACATTTACACGCATGTACATTCAAACGCAACTTCTGAGGCAGATCTGACAGCAAATTTACAGCAGATAACACCCAGTGAGAGGTATTTCCATGATGGGATAATATGCAGCTATTAGGAGTTTTGTAAGCCCATGCCTCAAGGTCATTAATGAGATCTGTGCAAATTCAGCAGACTAACTGCAGGCACCATGGACCTGTGCTTTTCAAACTTTCTTATGCAGCAGACTAGTAATTGTTTACCAGCCTTATCACGGACCGGTGCTTTTCAACACCAGCTTACACATTATAACCTGTTACATTAAAGAGAGGGACAGAACTGGCCATCTGCCCTAGTATTCAGACGTTACATAGATTGAAGTATGTAACACCCTCTCAGCCTTTAACTTAACCCTTTAATGATGACCGTTTACTAAAATGTTTGGGAAATCAATGCAGCTCATCGTTAAAGGGTTACACGACTGCTCTTCTTCTTTTTTTATGTAATTATGTAATATTCATGTAAACCAAAATGCAGTGTGCAATTGGTTAATTAAACAATTATTCTATTTTATGCTATTCTATTCTATTAGACAGCAAACAATCAACAGGAGAAAAATCAACCAATCAATCAACAGGACAATGACTTCCATATTTGAAAATATATCCTAACATTTCGGATCAGTTGAGAAAAGGTTACCTCAAAGAAAACTCCTCTCTTGTCCAACATGGACACAAGGCACATTGGATCAGACTTTGATGTTACATCCTTGTTGAGCAGCTTGTCACAACTGATCCGAAGTTCAACCCTTGACACTGGTTCGGAGGCAGCACGACGTGCCAGCACTGAAGTCATCTCTTGCTGGAGGGATTGTTACCGTTCAGTGAAATAACTTAACTGCTGTCAGACAATGAAACAATTTCTCTTGTGAAACTAATTTAGAAACAGAGCCATACAATATTAACAGATTTAATACACATCACTTCACAAAGCGACATGAATTACAGAAAGTAACTGTTAGAAATTAAATAAATAAGCAAAGAAAGCAAACAAGTAGGTTTGCAAACAATTAATAATTTAGTAGATAAGAGGATAACAAGAACATATCAGAAAGAGAAGATTCCAATGGATGAGACATGCAGTTCTGTTTCTGCTCGTTCTCTTAAGACTTTTCATTTTTTCTAGGGGTTCTTCGCACTGGAAGCGCCTCTGATTAGGTTGTACTGTTATAAGTCCGTAAACATAATAGGAAAGAATATAGACAAGGGTAGAAAAGTCAACTAAGTGAAGACCTGGATGCCTGAAGGGAAAAGGAGACAGGTAAGACCAACAAAAACATTTGGCCAGAGACCATCAAAGACCTGAGGAGCTTGCACATATCGTGGGACGAGGCCAGACTGGCTGGGGACACCATGGGACAAATGGAGATGCTGCATTGCACAATATGCAGACCTGCATGGGAAGGACTAAGTATCAAGATCAAGGAGTTGCACGAATGGAAGTACGTAAATCACCTCGTGCATGGAGTGGCATGTATGTATTGTATTGTATTGTACTGTATTTAATCATTTATAAAACGCTTCTGACAGCATAAGCCTTTCAGAAGCGCTCCCAGTGCGAGGTACTCTGAGAGAAAAGGATGGTTTTAAGGTGAGAGAAAGAGGTAGAGATGCCACCAAAGAGGATGGTAGAGAGTAGAGAAGGAGGAAGTCCATTCTATAGAGAGGGACCTACAGTGCCGGCCCTAGTATATTGCGGGCCCTGTGCAGAGTGAATTGTACTTGCCCCATGACACAAATCAAAAAAATTTCTGTGACATTTTTGGGTCCCACAATAGGGGGCCCGAAAATATCACAGGTTTTACTGTGAGATTTTCAGGCCTTCCACTAATAGGGGGCCCGAATGTCACATAAAATGTCGCAGAAAATTAAGTTTGTACCATTTTATTTTTATTTTTTATTTTTTGATAAAAGAGAAGATTTAATTTAAACCGAAATAGGCCTATTATTATTAGGGTGTCTTGCTCATGTTAATTTCTGACATTTTCGGGCCCCCTAATTTGCGGGCCCTGTGCAATTGCACGGTTCGCACAATGGTAAGGCCGGTACTGGGGACCTAGCAGGCAAAGGATATGGATTGAGCCATTGAGGTCCTAACACGGGAAACGAAGATGTCAAGCTGGTCAGAGGATCTGAGAGGATGCAATGACATGACAGAGAGGAGACGGAGAATTTGGAGCCATAGATATTAATAATTCTAGTTGTAAGACACTAAGAAATGGAAATAATCCGTGAGGATTATAATTGCAATGCAGTTAAAAGGCCTCAACCATGAAACATAAAATGTTTTCTAAATAAGTCGGTCAAGCTTCTAACAGATGTTGGTCGGAGATTATTGACCAATTGACAGAATCATACAAAATATTCCAGTAAACCTTTACAGGGTATAATAACGTAGCATTTTACGGCAAGCTTATAGTATCGGGGGCTGAATGATATAGTGCCTAAGGTCAGGGTTAGGGTTAGTGTCGTCATTAGAAAACCTGGTACCGTCCGGCGTCCGCGCAGCATGCCCAAAGATAGTGTATGATCCTTCAGCCCACGATACTATAAGTTTGCCGCATGTTACTGTCTCCATCCGATCCCTTTTAATGTACGGATGCTAAGTGCCTGACATGTTATGATTGTTATCAAAAGCAAGATCTGTTGCTGTACGATTCTCCCCAATTAAATTTAATTTTACGATAAAAAATGTACTTACGTATCAACAATCTGTTTCTTCGGTGCAGTGGTCTTCAATGCGCCGTATAGTAATGATTTATTCCTTCGCACCACACAATCTTAAACTATTCTCCAAAAGTACTAGCAGTGAGTTTTAATTAGCAGCATATACTTATTCTATATAATTATAATAAGTCACCGAATCAGTGATTGTATTTATAACAGCCGCGAAGACTCACTATTGTGTGGGAGACTCAATGTATAAAATTAAAGAAAACCAGAACCGTGATTTCCAGCAGAGCGACCCACCAGCAGGGTTGCCAGATTTCGGAAGTGCTTGGTCGCGAAGTCACGTCAAAAAGTAGCCCAAAAGTCGCGAGCTGAACAGTTAAATGAAAACATTAATAAATATTTGCCAGATGCGTCAATAAGCCTGTTCAGCATTAATTTTCCCCGCAAGGCATGACGGGAAAGGTCAAGGTCGCCGTTCATAAACAAGAGTTATGCATGGCGTTTAGGTTAGACGAATCGTTCGGAGTGGATGACTTTAATCGATCGAAGCCTTGGAAGGTAGATGATTTGAAGAAATTTAGAACATACAGAAGCCACAAGAATACTTGTCGAGTTAAACATAAACTCGTGGCTGTTGCATTTGCGATATATCAGCAATAATTGTCGGCTGTTGCTGCATATGTGGACGGCGTAGAACTGGTCGATGTCGACAAGAAATCTACCTTTTCCCTGCTTAAGACCCTGTTATGTTTACGATTGAATCGAATGGTTGACTTACACGCTACCGGATCCGAACAATCTACACGAGGGACAGCTGCCCGAGTCCACAGGAGTTACGAACTGGCATTCTGTAACTACGTCAATATATCGATCACGACCAACGAGCGCTGCTATCCAGACTAGCCAATGATTACAAAGAAGGTTGGTATTTTATTCATTCCAAATAGTATATCATATGAAAGCCCTCTCTTCATCTTGATGACAGAATATATGCCATCACAACGGATTCGGGAAATACCTCACAAACTTTGGGCGATTCTTGAGAATAGCCTACTGGTGCTGTGAAAGTGCCTATTGCTCCTGTTTTGCAGCGTAGGGCATTTATAGGCTATGTGCATTCTGTTGTAAAGCACTTTTATAAGTGGCATCTAAATAAAACCTAGGATGCTGCAGTCTTTCATATGAAATCTTTATGACATGTTATGATTGCTAACAGTTTTCATATAATAAAATACATTGTTGGGAGTATTTGAATTTTGAATATAACTTCACAGAAGAAAAGATGGATGTGCATATCCATATTGGGGAGGGGCTGGGCGTGTCTGGATGCGTGTTTTCATGTTTGCTTACCATTTCCGTTTTTACATTGTTACAGTTTGCATATAAATGAATTTGCTGTGTTGGTTTAAATTTTAGACCCGAATCGACATGCAATCATGTTGGAGCCCTGCTATTCAAGCTTGATTATTGCTTGGCAACAGGGACTGACAACAATGAAGCCATGTACATCAACAGTCAACCATTGCCATTGGATGGCACCATCTGTCAAGAGCGTAGAACCTGTTGTGGCAAAAGACATCACGCACCTAGGGGAGGGGGTCGGAAATTTGTGACGATGTGTGACGTGGGGGAGGGGGGGTCAGCCAAGTGTGACGTCACATCACGTCTGTGTAATTAAATTTAACAATTAACAACAATTTAATCTTAAAATAACAGCTCTAATTTTGAGTATTAAAATTTTCATAAATTTTTGATTATTTTTATGTATACGGGCACCATTATTAATAATTTTCTAATTATTTAAATATTTGTCACCATAAGATTTTTAAATACTTATTACAATGACAATAAATGGGCATTGAAACATGTTTTATTATCATGTGGAAGTTTCGTTTTAGGGGGACAGAGCTTTGTGACGTCATGTTTTTCAGGGGGTGTGACTTTTTGTGACGAAGTGTGACGATTGGATGGCACAATCTGTCAAGAGCGTAGAACCTGTTTGTGGCAAAAGACATGGTTATAAGGAAGCCTCGCTACCATTGTCGGACAGCAGCTACACAGGCACAGTCTGCGCCGTGGCGACTGTTCAATTCTTTGTCATTTTGCCGCGCCATTGAAGGCAACACATTCTGTGGACAAATTGGTTCAAAATCATTCTCAGTTTAAAAATGCGGTTTATCATCAAAGCTCTTTCTGCACAGCAAGTGAACTCACCCTCCCAGATTTAACGGCTAGTTTAATTACAAGATAATTTTTTACATAATTGATGGACAGCCCCTTGAATATATTAATTCTCGGAATGAATGAATAAATATAATTTAAACTGCAGTGTTGTTAAACATATTAAACTAGAGGCTAGAGCTTAATACACAAGAATATTATTTATGTGAAGTCGCTACTTTAACACAAAATAATGCTGATTAAACATCATAAAATGCAGTGTTTTTACTAAATACTGAAAACATTGGTTCATTTGAGGTGACGTTACAGTTGTTAAGAACTGTGTAATCTATCATGTCTCTGACAATAGAATCGACATCATCAGATGGATCTTGTGTCATGGAACCTGGATTGTCTTGAAATATTCCAGCCAAACTCTGCACCAGATTCCGCATCCAGTTTGACTTTTTTGGTGGAAGATGTTGTGTTTCAGTGGAAGTCTTCATATTTTAACCTGCACTGCATAGCTGAAGTCATCAATGAAACAATGTTTAATTGCTAATAATAACAATATCACAGCAAATAATCATTACTGTAGATCAAGATATGTGTAAAAACTGTCGATATGTTTCCATTAACAGCTTTCCTATTAACTTGAGATAGTTGCATATGTAGGAGGTGATGGAGGAGGTGAAGGAGGGCATAAAGGTGGGAGGAAGATTGACGAAAGCACTAAGATTTGCAGATGACCAGGCGATGTTGGCAGGTAGCCAGAATGGGCTACAAAAAATGATGGATCAGCTGAATAAGATCTCGAAGGAGTATGATATGAAAATAAATATTAAAAAGACAAAGATCATGAGGATAAGCAAAGGAAAGGAAAGAACAGTAAAGATCACTATAGATGGTAAGGAACTGGAACAAGTCGGAAAATTCTGTTACCTAGGAAGTATGATCACAACTGATGCAAAGTGTCATGTAGAAATAAAGAGAAGAATAGCCATGGGAAAAGATGCCTTCTATAAAAGAAAGGAATTAATGAGAGGAAAGCTAAATAAGAATCTAAAGAAAAGAATTATCAAGTCTATGATATGGAGTGTGGTGTTATACGGATCAGAGACATGGACGCTAAGGAAGGAAGACATCAGAAGATTGGAGGCCTTTGAGATGTGGATATGGCGAAGAATGGAGAGAGTCAGCTGGATGGATCGGAGGACAAATGAAGACATACTACAAATGGTGGACGAAAAAGATCCATGATAGGGATAATACGAAGCCGACAAAGAAAATGGTTGGGCCACATCATGAGGGGAGACTCCCTTCTAAGAATTATAATTGAGGGAAGAATGGAGGGGAAGAAGACACGAGGAAGACCGAGAATGATGTTATTGGAACAATATCACAGCAAATAATCATTACTGTAGATCAAGATATGTGTAAAAACTGTCGATATGTTTCCATTAACAGCTTTCCTATTAACTTGAGATAGTTGCATATGTAGTAATGATGACTGCAGATGATCCAGTACATTTTCTTCTGGTTGTAATAGACCCTGGCTATAATTTCAATAGTTTATTCTTAAGCCTCTTGGTGAACAAAGTATCCATATAGATATGTAGATATGTACGTTTGCAAATAAGAAAAAAATACATGCAGAAATTAAAATGGTTTATTCTGTCTGTGAAAGGAAAGTGTAGGCAATGTTTGTGTGCATCTGGTTGATATACTGTATAGGTTAGAGTAGTGAAAAAAGAGTTTTAAGACATACTGTGACTATTTCAACGCTAGAACCTATCAATATTAGAATAATTAGAAGGATGCATACAGTGAAACTGACCAATAGATAGATCTGGCCAGGGTGGGGCGGCCACAGATAAAATGCGTCTTTGCATACCGCTAGACAACAGGAATTCAGTTAAGTGAAAACAAAGAAAGAATAGTTAATATCTTACCAATTTTGTCCATGACAGACGTACGGACATCCCTTTGGGTTTGAAGGAATGTAAACAGTTCAAATGGCGCTGGACATAAACCGTTAGCAACACCCTTGTTGCAACTCTGGACTTCGCAGGTTGTCTTTCTCCAGCGGCACAGCTGATAATCTCCTCTCCCGCAATTAACAACCGCGCACATGCACTTAATTGCGCATGAGATACCGGTTAAATAATAATAAACTCTATAATATATATAGAAATTTTCTATAAACTAGTAACGAATAATATCAAATATTTGCGTCAAATCTAGATCATAACAACGTCGCTAACGGCAGCATTCTGTTTGTTTGTGAACGGTGACCTTCACCCCGGAAGTAGAACTGAAATGGCTGCGCATGCGCATTGCTAATGCTGATCGGGCTTATATACACACTTTATTGGTTTCGCCAAGACACGTGATGAAACCACTGACGTAAAAATTTAGATGGCAGACTGCTTCGTGCTTACCGTAGACTAGTCCGTACTCCGTAGAGCATGCACTTATTACTTTCAAGTAAAGCAACATCACATAAGAATAGTACCTAGTAACAGTGACCTAGTAGCCTAATGCGGTCAATTTATAAGAAATCATAATGTCGCCGTGGCGACCGTGGGACAATTCAAAAGTAGCCCAAATATCGCGAGGGCGCGAGGACGAAATTTTCAGTCGCGAGCGCATTGACAAAAGTAGCCCAACTCTCGCAAGCTGCGACGACCTGGCAACCTGCCCACCAGCACAGACTCCACCAAGGTCGCCAGATTTCGGAAGTGTTTGGTCGCGAAATCACGTCCAAAAGTAGCCCAAAAGTCGCGAGCTGAGCAGCTAAATGAAAACATAAATAATAAATTTTTGCTTGGTACGTCAATATACATAGTTACTTTATTGGTTTCGCCAAGACACTTCTTGAAACCACTGACGTAACAATTTTGATGGCAGACTAGCTCCTTCCTGGAAGTTCGTGTATAAGCATTGCAGACTAGTCCGTACTCAGTATACGGACTAGTCTACTATGTAATTAGTCTATTACTAATTAAGCAACACCAAATAAGAATAATTATAGTAGCTAGTGACAGTAGCCCACTGTGGTTACAATTTATGAGAATTCATAATGTCGCCGTAGCGACTGCGGGACATATTCAAAAGTAGCCCAAATATCGCGAGGTCGCTTTTGTGAAGAAATTTTCATATCGCTTACCACATTGAAAAGTAGCCCAACTCGCGCTTTTCATTTACGACCTGGCAACCGTGCAGACGACCACTTGAGCGTTGAGGCTAAATTTCTTGGACCGCCATTACAAAACCATGCTAAAATTTATTTTTCTGTAGTCAGAAAATTATTAAAATTCATAAAAGTAGTTAAAAGTCCATTGTATACCACTGATCAGTAGGGTGTTAAATTATTGAGCTAGTAGTCTTCATTTTCACAGTGATTCTTTGTTCAAAGATGTAGGCAACAACAGCCGCGGTATTATAACCTTATTATTTTACGTTGCTAAATTATTCTAGTGTCTTCGGTAATAGATAGCTCTGGACCCTATCATAGTTTCTTGTTACAGTTTTCAGAAGATGTATCTTCTGAAAAAGAAGACTCTTCTGAATGCAGACCAGCATTTCCTAAATTGTGTTCCGGGAACCAGTGATCCCCCATTGAACCCCCCCCGCCCCAAAACAAATAAACTCCCCGATATACCCCGAACTCCTCGATCACTGTAGTTATTAATTATGCAAACATAGCCTGGCTGCAGCCATGATTTGTTGGTCTAGGATCTGACTTCGCACGCAGGAGCTACGTGCCGGTTTAGGCTACCAGAATATGGTTTGGTTATGTCGGGGTTCGGACAAAACATTTTCGGGGATCAAAAGGGTTCCGTAATGAAGAAAGATTGGGAAGCGCTGCTGTAGACGATTTGGGGATAACACTGTAGGCCTACGTTGCGCCACAAGCTTCAAGCGGAGCGGTAGTTTATAATAGGCTACCCGCGTTGTGGACTGCATCAGTCCGCATGCTACTATTAGCCTATAACTAGACTAAGCGGCGAACTAACACAGTGTGAGATGAAAACGAACATAAAAATCGATATAGGCTATGGATCTTAAATCAAGTCAGAAAAGGACTTCCAGAGAGGCATGGGCCCACCCACGGCTTACATTTATTTACAGTTTATATGTACTTGAGTGTCCAGGAAATCGTTATAACCTATTTCATTTGAGCCCGAAGGAATAATAAATATTATTATGATCCTTCGAGTGTCGTATGAATGACTATTCAGCCGATGCATGACCTCTTTTGCCCTGGATATGGCACATTTAGATCATGTTAGGCACGGATGGGGCAAATTACTTGGGAAAATGTAATTGAATTACATTATTACAAATTACTTCAGGACATGAAATATAATTTCAAATTACAAAATACAAAATACATGGGAAAATGTAATTGAATTACATTATTACAAATTACTTCAGGACATGAAATATAATTTCAAATTACAAAATACAAAAATACATGGGAAAATGTAATTGAATTACAAAATGGCAAATTACGTGATTTCATTCTCTGCTGTTAGGTCAACCATAGGTCAATTCTTGTAGCATATTTTTGTATCGAACATATTGTGTTGTAGGCCTATACATAGGCAGTGGCTTCTAGGCCTATCCCCTTTAATAATAACAACCGGGCTAAATCCTTCCCCTTCCCCCCGTGTCGGGCCTCCATCCCAGATCCCATAATATTATTCAATGGCATATTGCCGACGGAGTTTTAGCTCATTTCTGATTAGATAAATGTGTTTGTAATTCATAGGTTTTGCGTGCTAAAATATCATCAATCCTACTTATAGGCCTATTTATGCGAAGATTTCTCTCTCATCAATCCAGTTTCCATTTTAAATTGACCATATACAATGGATACCAATGCAAAATAATGAAAGCACGTAATTGGAGGATTACCCATGGGCGTAGCCAGGAAAAATTTCGGAGTGGGTTTAAGATTTCGGAAGGGGGGTTGTAGTGAAAGCGAGGAAAACGAACGATGAAATAAAACGATGATACGAACGAACATAAACTATATGTATAGAATAGTTATATTGTGTAGATGTAACCGTATGAAACATTAACCTAAAGACATGTATACTTAGATAGACCGAGCATGGAACTCGGAATTCATGTAACTCGGGGTGTACGCTGAACGCAGACGCCTGCACCCATTGCGTAGTAGATTTGACCATATTGATGTAAACACGTGAAGGATAATTGTATACGTGAAGGACACTTGTACTCTGACTAATCTAAGCAGAGCATGTAAACAGGGAAGGGCATGTAAGCAGGTAGGACACGTGCGCTTGACCATTTGGGCAGAAATTAGTGCACAACAGACTGACCTTGTTGACATAAACACAAGGACATTTGTACCTATATATGACCTTGGACCTAGGGGTGGGGGGTAAGCAGGT
>JACEVL010003292.1:0-13492 GCA_020284085.1 Aporrectodea caliginosa
GGCACTAATTTCCTGCAAGTGAGCGTCGCATTGTTCTGGTTTGTCATACAATCGTTGTCATTGATCTTAAAGAAATTGTAGCAGAAGGCGCAGAGCTCCCAGACGTCGCTGAAATAGTACGGGTCATATTGCCGCTTCCTGTACAAAAACAGAAACAGCTCAGGTTCAGGTAACTGAGTAAATGCCTATTTATTAGACGCCTTGTTTCCCTTAAGTTAGCAACCATAATCGTAACTGTAAACTTCAATCTATAGCGCGACGTAAGAGATAAGTTACCGAGGCACGGTGACCGATTAGTTAGAACGCTCGGACCGTGTTCTAGCCTTCACTGAAGTATGGCGGTCACTGTGGCTAAAGGGAGATAATGAGGCAGAGGGGCTGCTAAGGCGGGTGTCGCTTAGGACGCGATAGATTGAAAGACGAAGGAGTGGATTGATCAGAGTAAGCGTTATTGAAGAGGTGAGACTCGAATTTGGAGTGGAGAGACTGTGGGTGATAGGAAAAGAAGCTTAAGGCAGATGGTGGTGAATTTAGTTAGACTTTCGAGATTTCTAGGTCAGGTTATAGGTTTGCGTTGGTTTAATAGTAGCTTGAATACCAATATCAGAGTACCTTTGAAATAACTGAAGTAATGTTCGAAAAGCTACTTTTAAAATACTTGTGTAGCTACTTTTTCTCATGCAAACTTCTCGTCTTACTGATTTGTCAATTATTTACCTGCATTTGTCAATTATTTAACTGCACCTGTGAACTGCTAAACAATAATTTTCACTTTATTATTCTACAATATTCAGATAATTATTCCATAACCGTAAATTGCAACGGACAAGCAATTTTCGCAGATATTGAATAAATTGATTTGCTGCATGCTTTGAGAGTAAGCTGCGAAAATTGCTGAGGAACATTTGCAGTGGTCTTAACACAGATTACACGTCTTCTGAACCACTTATAAATAACCCTTGTTATGTTATGTTTTGTTGTGTTATGTTGTTATATTATGTAAGCCACTTAACCAGTAAACATAATTGTCTTCTAAGACCGATGTAGATAGAAGTGTACAACAGATCGGATCATGCCATGCCATGTCAATTCCTTCAACAGAAAAGCTAACTAACAAAACCTAACGCAGAAGGTCCAGGTCACGTGGAGTCCTTTCAGTCAGTAATAATATTTATGTATCGCCATTTCAAGACAACAAAAATGGCTTATGCCAATGAAAGCCTCAATCCTCATTGGCAGAAACCAGTTTTAATGCCAGTGAACACCAACAACTTCATTTGTAGAAACCACTTTATGCTAATGAAAACCATCATCTTCATAAGCAGAAACCAGATCTTAAACTGGCTCGTCCTGATGTTTTTACTCAGTTATCCGTGAGACCTCACATTAGAACATCGCTCACTTCTTTTTAAGACATAGGCCTATCTGTGGCGGTAGTTGTCTAGTAACAGTCAAGTTCTAATCACTAGTGAGAGACTGATATTAGAGCGCAATATGAATGTGTGGTTACTTACTCCTTGGGAGTGTCTCCTTTGGCTCTGACGATGGTTAAAAGGAAGAGAAGAGAGGCGAACAGAGAAAGAATAAACTTCATCTGAAACAGAAATCGGCGATCAGTACTTACAAAACGTCCAGTTTATAATAAAATCACAATACAATACAATACGGTTTCATACATTGCAATGGATTAAATATCTATGTAACAGAGCACATCTTAGAGCAAATCAATGCAAATAAATGTAATTTCTAAATTTTAGAATGTCCTGTTGTGATAGAACGGAGGAAATATTAATGTTACATAACATACACAACGCACTAAGCTGAATTTTTCGTCTAAAAGCGACACTTACATGACAGTGACAGACTTGAGATAGAAACGATTCCAAAAGTATGGACCACTTACTGTGAACGATCGTCGACGAAAGACAAGAAAGGCGTATATCATGAACAGCAGATCTCCAGGATATATGCTCACTGCAAAAGCTGTGGCTCTTTATAAAGGTAACGGCACAGACAATAAAAGTTAAGGAAACAAATGATTTGCACGTGCTTAATTAATCCTCGAGAATCCATATTGTGTTTTGGAAGATCCTTACAAAAGCAACGCAGCTAAAAATAATGATGATTTATGTGCTTAAAAATTCATCCTGATATTATTGTTAATTTGCCTAAAATTATTATTCAAACAGATTTACGACTGCTTCTTGCAAATGAGTTCAACAATGAATTCAATGCGAGCATAAAGCTTTGTCAGCACAGATTTCAAGAAAATTGATTTAAATGCAGGATCCATGGCGTTTTATGCGTGGGATTTATCTATTTTCGCCTTCTTATTAATGAAATATTTCGCAATCTCCCATAACGCAAGCTACACAATCATCAAAGATTGATTTATCGCCTACGTAGATATTGTCTAAGAGACGCTATGCATATTCAAAATCACTATATAGTCATAATAATTTTACAAAGAGACGCAATGACTTCTTATTTGTTAGTTAGCTAGTTATTAAGCGCTCTTAGAAGAACCTTCCAAAGTCGCAGAATCATTGCTGCATAGGTTAGAAAAATCTAGAGAGTTAGGATCGGTTTAAAACGAGTCTTCAGTTGTCCGCTCCGGAGTCAAACTGTTTTAATCAGTACTTTATTACGCCAGAAGGCAGAAACAAATCAGACGTCACAACATACATGCACAAATCTGAACAAACATAAAGTCAAACGCACAGACTGCGAAAATGTTCGAAAAGGTCATTTATGCAACTAAATTTACCGAAAAATGAAAAATCGTAATCGTAATAGCGTGCTTGAAAGTGAAAGATTATCCGAGCTGCTACAAAATCTTAACACTGTAATATTTTTAATACCCTGCATCAGACTTGGATTGTCTCGAGACACTGTCTCGGTCTCGAGACGTCTCGAGATAGGTTTTTTGATGTCTCGGTCTCGGTCTCGAACCCCACTGTCTCGGTCTCGGTCTCGAGGTCATTTCTTGACTTTTTGGAAACTGTCTCGAAGCGAAAGTTTTGTTCTCGTACAAACTGTCTTTTGTTCTGAACTTCGTACAGTATCGCGCTATAAAATTGCCACAACCGGGTGTCCTTCGGTCAAAGTCTCAGTGGACTATGAAACAGATCTTTTCCATGATTTTACCGGGTTTCGTCGTCTGCAGTTACACACACAGCACCCATCCCGACGAAGACTAGAGTCCATACAAGAGGATCACTTCTGGAGAAGCCAAGGTCAGTCGGAAAACACTATATACAAGAAACCGATGAAATTCGGCTGCTGCTTCCGTCAAATCTTAATGTTCAACTCAGACTAGGTAGGCTGTTCAAAATTTAGGGTTACTGTGTTTGAAGTCCAGTATGGGCTATTATGTTAACAAGTCTTTATCAGACTACTTGTCTTGTAATAACGCTTGGAATTAACCTGAGGGTTTGTATTTTAAGTGTTGGCCTTTGACCTGAGTCCTGTAATAGCAGTTAAAAGCATAGTTGTACGAAACGTTTTTTCGTTTTCATTTGTTTCCAAAAGACATCGTTTTTTATTTTTTATGTAACTTTATTTATTTATTTACTGTCTGTTATTATTTGCTTAATTTTATTTTTGTATGAAGTCACTTACTTTGTCTCCGTACTTTCACGGGTTCAGCTAATTTACGACACTATTTAACGTCATCATTTGAGACCTAGTCTTTACTAATAGTTGTGTTATTTGCTGATTAAAATTAAATTGTGTAAACAAGATTTTTAATTTTAAAATGCAGTAAAATATGTAACAAATTAAATTATTTTCTTTTACGTTTTTCCTGTTTTTTCCGTTTTTTTTATTATTTTTAAAAACGACGTTTTTCCCTCCTTAATTTTGTTTTTACCGTTTTAACAACAATGGTTAAAAGCCTATCAACAGCTGATACGCTCCAAACTGCTGAGCTGTAGACTGTTCAGTTCTAAACAGCTGAGCTTCATTGAAGTCTCTATTAAATATGAGAACCATTTTGCTGCAGATGGAAAAGACGATGCCATTGGTTTCGCTTCTGTTTAAATTCTAAGTCTTATTTATAGCACACGCTAAAAATGATGTTCCGTTCAACGATGGACAACTTATCAGCGGCATTCTTTGCAAGAAGTCCCGTGGCAGATAGTGGTGATTCCCTGCCGCACATCGTTTAACCGGAAACATGTTTTTGAGCAGGCGAGAGAGTTTCACAGAAACATCCAGACAGTTTTCAACAACTCGAGAGTGACTCTATATCGCACCGGTATTGGCGACACAATACCGATCCCAGCAAATTAGTAATGCTCGTTCGATGCAGAATTCATTTTTATAACTCAAGATTGATATTTTCTAAGCTTTTGCCTTTGCCCATTGTTATGTCGTACTATGTTGTGATATGCTGTTGTGTGTGTGTTGTCCAATGTAAGCTAACCAATAAAACCCTCATCAAGTTCGGTAAAATTTGGAGCGAAGACCGCCATGTTCAGGCTTATCGCAATCTCGCAAGAGTAAATGGCATTTAAAATGAAATATTCCTCAAGGGAAATCACCTTTCAAAATTGTTTAACCAGAAACATACAATGTAACTTACTAATATCATTATAATGATAATAATTGTTGTGATGCCGTTACTGCTGCTGCTGCTGCTGCTACTGCTACTGCTACTACTACCACTAATAACAATGAGTCAAGGACTTGCTCATTTTTTTCCTACGCAATAACTTTCCTAAAAGAGATTCGAACCCTTACTCTGCGCATTACAAGCCGAACATAATATTTTAATTTATTTTCATAATAATTTTGCAGAGCAGAAAAACACATCTACAGCTGGATTACGATTTCTTTGTAAAGGAAAGCTGCAATGTTCATATCTGGAACATGGGGTAATGTAACGATCTTCTTTATTTGACGCATTTTATCTAATGTGTTATGAATGGAATTGCGTCGACTTATGGTGCTAACAGGTGTTTGAACACTATTATTGTGTATGTAATTATTAGGATGTAATTGTTTAATTCCCAACATCTTAAGAAGTACCTGATTGACATAATTTCACCTTAAAACACTATCTATTTTGTAATCAATGTATCATTTGAAGCCTAGGAACTAATAGAAAGAGGTATTAAAGAGATGACAGTGAGCTAAGTCCATAAGATCCAATGCCAAGGGTTGCAGAGAGGCCCGATTCCCAGTTCTACGGTTCTTTTAATCCGACAGTGGTCCTATCCCAAGGTCTACATATTGACAAGCCAAAAAGCAAGCACGGTACAGCTGTTTTATTGAGTTTCTAAAGTCATACTTTCTGGTCTAAAGTCGTCTGACGTTTAATCCAGTATACAGAATGAGCCAGTAAACCGTGCCCTGGTGCATCTGGAATTTAGCCATACTTGGCCACAGCTTGTCTCATGCAAGTGAGCTTCACATCGTTCACGTCTGCCATACAAGCGCTGTAATCTGTTCTCACGGCAATTTCGCACCAGTGGCAGAGATCCTGAACTCTGGAGAAACTATTAATGAAATAGTCCAAATACCAAGTCCTGTGCACAAAAAATAACAACTCAGGTTAAGTTAACTGAGTAAATGTCAATTTATTAGACGCCTTGTTTCCCATCAGTTTGCAACCATAACCGTAAGCGTAAACTTCAATCCATAGCGCGACGTAAGAGATAAGTTACCGAGGAACGGTAACCGATTAGTTAGAACGCTCGGCCCTTGGTCTAGCCTCCACTGAGGTGGGCGGTCACTGTGACTAGGGAGAGAATGAGGCAGAGGAGATGATAAGACGGGTGTCGCTTAGGACGCGAGAGATTGGAAGGCGAAAGAGTGGATCGATCAGAGTAGGAGTTCTCGAAGAGGAGAGACTCGAATTTGGAGTGGGGAGACTTTGGGTGATAGAAGTTCAAAGGAGATGGTGTTGATTTATTTATTTGAAATTTCTAGTTGAAGTTGGAGATTCGCGATAATGCAGTGACGGGAATTAAATAGTTTAATAGTATAGCTTAACTACCACTACCTGTTAAAGTACTTTTGACATAACTTAACTAGTGTGCGAAGAGCTACTTTTAAAGTACTTTTCTTGCTACTATTTCTCAAGCAAAATTCTCGTCTAAGTGACTTGCCAATTACTTAGTTGCATCTGTGAACAATTGAACAATAATTTTCACTTTATTAATCTACACTATTCAGAAAATTATTAAATAACAGGAAATGCAGCGTAACAAGTAATCTTCGCAGATCTTGAATAAATTGATTCGTCACATCCTTTATATAGAGGAAGCTTTGAAAATTGTGTTATTAAGCGTCGAGGAAATACGCAGTGGTTTTGACACAGACCTAACCTCTTCTGAACAACTATAACCCTTGTTATGTTATGTTATGTTCTTTAAGTCTCATAACCAGAAGACATAATTACAGTATCTTATAGGACTGATGCTGATTAAAGCGTATACAACAGATCGGATCATGCCATGCCATGTCATGCCAATTCCTTCAACAGAAAGGCTAACTAACAAAACCTAACGCAGAAGCCCAGGGTTACTTGGAGTCCTCGCAGCCAGTAATTTACATAGCGACATTTCGAAGAAAGCCAATGGTTTATTCCAATGAAAACTTCAATCCTAATTTGCACAAACCAGTCTATGCTAATGAAAACTATCATCTTCATAAGCAGAAACCAGTATTGAAACTGGCTCGACCTGATTTTTCTTCAATTAGTTAGGCGTGAGAGCCCCTCATTAGAACATCGTCTACTGCTTTTGAAGACACGTCTGTACCGATAGTTTTCTAGTAACAGTCAAGTTCTGATCACCAGTGAGAGACTAATATAAGAGCGCAATATGAATGTGTGGCTACTTACTCAGTTTGAGTAGTTGATTCTTGGGCTCTGACGATGGTTGAAAGGAGGAGAAGAGAAGCGACCAGAGAAAGAATTATCTTCATCTGAAAAAGAAATCGACGCTCAATACTTACAAAACGTCCAATTCATAATAAAATCACAATGCAATACAATACAATACAGTTTGATATATTGTAATGGACTAAATATAATGTGTAACAGAGCAAATCTTAGAACACTTCAATGCAAATAAATATAATTCTAAATTTAACAATGCCCCGTTATGATTGAACGGAGATACAAAATGAAGTCGGGTCACAGCAATTATTACCTGGGGTAATGCTACATACCATATGCAACGAGAGGAATTGGATTTTCACAAAAAACCGACATGTAAGACAGTGACAGACTTGATGAGGTAGAAACAATTCCAAAGGTATGGACCACTTACTGTGAACGATCGTCTATCAAAGAGAAGAAAGGCGTCTATCATGAACAGCAAATCTCCAGGATATACGCTCACCGCAAACTCTGTGACTCTTTATAAAGGTAACGGCACAGACGATTAGAAGTTAAGGATGAGAAATGATTTGCACGTGCTTAATTAATCCTAGCGAACTCATCTTCGATATTGAAAGATTCTGACAAAACAACGAAGCTAAAATTGCGATTTACAAGCTTAAAAATTCATTTAAAATTGTTAATTTCGCCTAAATTATTACTAAAACAGATTTACGACTGCTCTTTTAAAATGAATTCGACAATGGATTCATTTGAAACGTAAAGCTTTGTAAGTACAGATCGGAAAGACATTGATTTAAATGATTGATCCATTGCATTTTATGCAAAGGATCTATCTATCTTCGCCTTCTTAATGAAATATTTCGCAATCTCCCATGATCTATGACGCAAGCTATGCATCAAAGATTCATTTAGCGCCTACATAGTTTTATATTTTTGGCTCCAATGCGAAGACACGCAATGACGTCTTATACTTGTTGGTTAGCCAGTCCTATTATAGCACTCTTAGAAGAACCTTTCAAAGTCGCCGAATCTTGGCTGCATAAGTTAGAAAATGGAGAGTTTGGAACGGTTGAAAACGAGTCTTCAGTTGTCCGCTGCGGAGTCAGACTGTTTTCATGAAAAATCGTAATCGTGATAGTATAGTTGAAAGTGAAAGATTATCTTAGAAGGACTGGCTACTGCAAAATCTTTGACTGTAGTCTTGTTTTAATACATTGCATTACATAAGGACTATGCTACATTTCATTGTGCCCCACCAATGCATTAAATGGCCTATTCTCTGTCGTTGGATCACCGCATTTGCATACAATCAAGAACAGTAATGTGAACTGAAGTATAAAACGTCCCTGCCTTCTGTAAAAATTCATAGTCATGTTGTCTCTAATGTAATTTTTAGTAGACAATTTATATAGCGCCGTTCTGTATTTCAGATCTCGAGTAAAATTCATTGTTTCCTGAACTCATTTGCACTCTAGGCTTTTGCGTGTCTTCTCCGACTCCCTTCTTCGCTTTCGCTGGAATTCACCCTGAAATCTGGCTAACACAACGATCCTTCTTAGTAGCAACCTTATGAGTATTCTGACAGTGACGCTATAGAAGTTCTTATATAAGACTAGACGTTTACCCGACCTAAGACGGTAGGCTTAGGGAGATCGCACGCTCCACCTAAAATCGCATATCGGCGGCCCGCGGGCCAATATTATACTGGGCAATAGACTATCTCGCAGCGTAAATTTTATCAGACGGCAATTTGAATCTACGCGACGGTTTAAAGTTGATAGCAGCGCCACCTACCGACGCTCATTACATGGAAATTGGAATCTACGCGACTGTTTAAACTTCGTCGCAGCGCCGCCTACCGACTTTAATTACACGTAAATTTGAATCTATGCGACGGTTTAAATTTTTATCTCCAGCTCCCCTGCCCTCACCTACCCCGGCCTATCTTCTTCTAACTGTAGCCTACTCTCTTTGAAACGGAGCGCCCTCCTGGTGACGGTCTGGTTCAGAGATTATATTTGGAGGAATCAAAAGACCTCTTGATCGACCTACTAACGGTCGATCGGTAAATCGATCGCGTTCGATGAGTTAGACTCAAGAGGAACCAACCCCTAAAATCTAATGTCGTTCCTGAAAGTTCGAGCGACCTCTAACGGTTACTACTCCCTGGCTGCGCCAGTCTTGACCGACCCACGCGGTTTTCGCCTCCCGCTATTCTCCCCTCCTCAGCGCCCCTACCGACGTGTCTGGTTGTCGCGGCTGCTTGTCAGCTGCTTGTGGCAATAATTGGAAACGAAGTCCTTTGTGTGACGTCACGATATAGTCTAGCCGCTGAGCGGCTGTGTGCACCGTGTTACGCTACGCGTCACACGGCTCACGCGTCACACGTCTCACACGCACATACCGACACACACACACACACCACACGTCAAATATTTCTGTGCGTTTATATTTTTAAATTAGATTAATTAAGCGCCTAAGAAGTAGCTCGCTACTGGTAATGCGGGTTGAATTGTCGACATTACGTTATATTTGGATCGCACAAGGTAGAGACTGTTGTCAACACTGCTGTTTCAATAGATTATTATGCCTACTGCAAAAGTGCAGTGATGTTGCCCTCCAATGTGTCCTATTTTCGAAGGGCATACGACCATACGACAGAATGTCGATAGTACTGATGAATTGTAGGTGAAGGATTTGCTTAAGGTCCCTACACAGTAACTGCTTCGGCCCTTCGGGCGAGGCCAGAACATTCGTAGTCTCCCCTTCACAGGCGGAGCACTTTAATTGTAATTATAATTGTAATTACGGCGATTCATATAGCGTAATTGGTGGCAAGCTATCTAGGATGCTTCACAAAACTGTCTACTGTCAGCGCAAATGTTACTGCTCGTGCATTAAGTGCATTTTAAACTGTTTTTGTAAGTCGATAAAGTTTTGGTTTCTAACCAATCAGCAACCGGTCAGCCGCGAAATATTGTGTAACTGGTTGCGCAACACAATAAAGTGTAATGTAATAAACTACTGATTACACTGTTTAGATTTTGCAACTGGAATGAGCTTTCCCTTTCAATGATAGAATTGCATTTGCGATCTTTCACTAGAACAGTTTAACTCCGCAACGGAGACAGCTCAACCGATCTTAACGCTCCATTTGCTTACTTATGCATCCAAGATTTGGTGACTATATAACTAACTAATTTCACAAATAATAACTATCAATTTTGTTTCTTTCTATAAATGTATTTGCGATTTGAATCAGATTTATATAGCGCCTCTTCACGAGAAACTCACAAAGGCGCTAAAAAAGTTGGTGATACATCGCCTATGTTGTAGATCATTTGAAATGTCTAAATAGATTTAATTAAAAAGGGAATATAGAAAACCCACGCACAAGACGACACGCACCTGGATTTAAAATCAATATCTTTAGAGTCTGTGCTGACAGAGATTTATATTCGAATTCACCATTGTCGAACTCATAGGAAAGAAACAGCCGTAAAGCTGTCTGAGTTATCCGTTTTGTACGATATTAACAATGTGTTATTAGTTCCTATTGGCTTATAAATCGTCGCCTCGACTGCGTTGCTTGATCAGTAATTTCCTATTTGAAGGTGAGTTCTCCAGTATTAAGCGTATTTATATTTCAGCTTAGAGCTGCATGCACATAATAGGAAAATTTGGCAGACCTGAAGAGGTAAAAACAATTCCAAAGGCATTGACCACTTACTGTGAAGGATCCTCGACCAAAGACAAATAAGTCGTGTATCAAGGACAACACATGTCCAGCATACGTTGACCGAAGATTGGACGCCTCTTTATAAAGGTATAAGCAGGGGCGATAGCTTTCGGATGACAAATGATTTGCAGCTGCTTAATACTAGAGAACTTACCTTCAAGCAGGAAATTACTGATCAAGCAACGCAGTCGATGCAATCGATTCATTCTCATTTCTTAATATGGAATTATGGCCTTAGCAATGTCTCCTGATGCCTGGATTCAGCTGCAGTCCACCCATGACTTGGAGATCTGCACCCTGTTTAGAGCGTACTTCAGGGCGCCTCTGTGCGAGAAGATGTCGGTTGAGGAAATTACCTTGGATCATTTAAGAGATTTGAATCTCGGTTCAGCGTCGTCCCGCAAACAAGGACCTAACAGGTGTGGCACTCATTCAAACGGGCAATGGTGGTAAAAGATCTCACCCGATCAATTCATTGAAAAATTAGCACTCTGAATCTTTCTATTCTTGCCTCAAAACTGTCCTTTTCAGTCGTGCTGGGGTCGGGAGCGCTCCTGAGTAGTAACCTGAAGGGGCGCTATATAACTCTTCGTAATGAATGAATGACTTATAAGATATGGCACTCATTCAAACGGGCAATGGTGGCAAAAGATCTCACCCGATCAATTCATTGACAAATGTACAGGGTCTAGGCCACACAGTTGCTTATAGAGATTTACCTCTGAGCTGTTTGAAGGGTGGTTACAATAGCTGCAAAAGTTTGATTCGGCACAGAGCACAGGGTGACTAGAAACATTATGAACAGTCAGTGAACACAAGCGCTGAAGTTTCATCTAACAGAAAACATTGACTGTAGAAGACAGTCACAGATAAGAAGGGTGGAGCATTCAAAACGGTGGACCCAGAACTGTGAACATAATGTCGGGCAAGGAAACGAATGTGCCATGAAAAACAAACATACATTGTACTCTTAAGAACAAACTGTTTGAAGAGAGGACCGATCTTTAATAGAGGTGAAATGTACAACTAAGAACTAAAGCTTATGGATCTTGAGCACTGAAGGCTTAGGATGTTTGGAACTAAATAATTATGAACATCCTAATATAAGGATGTAAACGTTTAATTCTTAACATTTTAAGAATTTATACCTGATTGTCTAAAGTACCAATATGTTGACATAAATTCACATTAAAACACTATCTGTTTTGTAGTCAGTGTATGATTTGAAGCCTAGAAACGAATAGAAAGAGGCAATAAAGAGAAGACAATGAACTCAAATACGGTTCTTTTTAGCCGACAGTGGTCATATCCCAAGGTGTACACATTAACTGCCCAAAAAGTATGCACGGTACGGCTGTTTTATTGAGTTTCTAAAGCCATTCTACTTTTTTTAGTATACTTTCTGATCTAAAGTCTTCTGACGTCTAATTCAGAATGAACCTGTGAACTAATGTTTTGCATATATAATGAGCACAGGTGTTCCTTGGGTTGATATATATATATATATATAATGTGTATCGATTGTTAAGCGTTTTAGTCTTAGGCCTTAGTTGCGCTGTCGGCTCGTGGGCGCTTGGCCTAAAGTAGCCTAAACATTGGCTGACGGTAGATTGTTTTACACGTGCAGTTAGCGCGCCAAACTTAGAAACTGTTGATGACAGTGAATTTGAACTATACAGTGTAGTACAGTTGTTTTAAGGCAAGAGTTGAGTTTGTTGTTATTAAACTGTGTTTGAAGAAAGAAAGAAACATTCAAAAGAACTGTGTCAATTTAATTCTTAAACAGTTAGAAGACGTTGAGCAATTTATATGTAGAGATAAGGAAAGTTCTTGAGGTAGGTCACAACTAAGTAAAGAAAAGAGTTGGTGACATATTTGGTGGCAGCGGTGGGATTCGAAACAACGTCTGGGATTCGAAACAACGTCTGGGATTCGAAACAACGTCTGGATTCGAAACAACGTCTGGGATTCGAAACAACGTCTGGGATTCGAAACAACGTCTGGGATTCGAAACAACGTCTGGGATTCGAAACAACGTCGACTGGTGAATACGCATTCAAATCATTGGTAAATTGACGACAACGAAAGCCTCAACGACAAAGGTATAAAAGTTGGTTGTTATCAAACAAAGAACAATCCCCAATACTTCAAACACAAAAGAAAACTCGTGTTTTCCAGAAAGGACAGCACTGAAGTAAAGAAGTAAGATGGAGAAATTAAGTGTCAAAAAACAAGCAGAACTGAAGAAGATGTCTTCTGAAAGATTAAAACAGCGCTTGTTAAAAACTGGTTTGAAAAGAAGGAGAAACTGGAAGATATTATGTCACGTGAGGACATGCTAGAAGCGTTAGCTGAAGTCTGGCTTAAAGAAGAAGCAGAAGAAGAAGAAGGTGCTGTCGGCGGTGCTGTGGAAAAGGTTATTGAAAAACCGCCTGGACTTATGTCTATGGAAATGATGATGCAGTGGATGATGATGAAAGAAGAAAGAGAGAGAAGGAGAAAACGAGGAACAAGAAGAGAAAGAAAGAGAGGAGAAACGAAGGCAAAAAAGAAGAAAGAGAAAGAGGAGAAACGAAGACAAGACGAGAAAGAAAGAGAGGAGATACGAAGACAAGAAGAGAAAGAGAAAGAGGAAAAACGGAGACAAGAAGAGAAAGAAATGCGACAGGAAAAATTACGTCTTCAGAGAGAGAAAAGGAAGAGAAGGCAGAACGTCTTCAGAGAGAAAAGGAAGAGAAGGCAGAACGTCTTCAGAGAGAAAAAGAAGAGAAAGCAGAAAATGCACGACAGGAAGAATTACGTCTTCAAAGAGAGAAAGAAGAATTGCAAAGGCAGCAATTTGAAATTCAATTAGAGCAATTGAGAAAAGATAGAGAAGATGCTGAAAGGAGAAGATTAGA
>JACEVL010003293.1:0-13416 GCA_020284085.1 Aporrectodea caliginosa
TTAATCCTTAATGCCTTCACGATCTAGAAAACGATTGATATCAGTCATCAAAGTTCTAACTGCTGTGCCCTCTCTGATTGCAGATCAATCACACCAGGTCGTCATTGGTTTGCGTGTATGTGGAGAGCCTTCTGGGTTCCTGGGTTAAGTAGAGACAAACTCTGACGATAGAAATTATGTTTTATCCGTCCAGGTAGTTAAAAGGCGTCATGCAATGCTGATGATGGTTGATTAGTTGTGTTTAAAGACATTGTGTCATAACAAAGATGATGAGTGACGCCCTCCTCGTTTATCCAATCTTTGGACTGGAACTACTACAGGTATTGCAGTTGCAGAGTAGGAGTTTCAGTTTTACGTCACTGTGTGATAATAAAGATCATTAGCCTCACCCTCCTCCTTCATCATCCAGGCGTGGGACTGGCACTTCCTGGCAATAGTGCAGTGGTGGAGTTTGGCAGTGGCAGAGTTTATCATCATGATTATTATACCCGCTGATGTTTCGGTTATTCTGTCACATCAGCTTCCAAACAGGTATGGCTACACAGACTAATTTCCAGTTGCGTGTCTGATATCTCTTCTGCGTGGATGTTCTTTCTCATCAACACAACACCTGAGAAAGAAGAACTGGATGAGATGTCTATTATCGGGCGTTTTATTTGTTTTCCATCTTGTGTCTCGTTGAGGTCGTCCTTACTTTATCCTAAAATATTATATCGTAATTGAGTGATATATTACTAAGATTGTATATGTGCAGTTTGTGTTTAACGACGCCATCTCATAGCGACGATGAAAAGAGTCACCCTCCTCTATTATCTAGGCTTGAGACTGATCATGATCTCAATCGAGTGCGTTGCGGGTCGGTCTGCTGGTTACCCCGTTGCATTTGTTTCGCTTCCCGGTCGGTCTGTTTATCAGAGATTAATTTCTCGGATCTTTACTGTGGGTAGCTCGGTCGCATTATAAACGTGGAGTACAATACAACACACAATACAACACATCACAATACAACTGGGGCGCGGTGGTTTGGGGGTATGTTCGGTGCCTTGCAGCTGGAGGGTTGCGGGTTCGAATCCACCTCAAAGTCGCCGCGTAGGGACCCTGGGCAAAAATCCTTCACTGGCAATTGCTCATGCGCTTCGGCGTGAAACTCCGATTCAGCGTTCGCGCAGGAAGGTCAGGAGCGCCTCTGAATGGGAAATCTGGTAGGGGCGCTATAACAAGTGTTCAAATACAAAATACAATAATCTCAATCAAAACGTTGCAGGTCGGTCATTGGTTATCTTGCGTTTGTTTGAGTAGATTCTATAGGTTCATGATGTTAATGGAGACTAAGTGAATCGAAGGAAATAATGTTTTCACCTTTTAAAAATCTGTGTTTCCATGGGGTTGGTTAAGTTTCTGGCATGTAAAACAAATTGTTAGAAGTCAAGTTCCCGCCGAACAGAAATATGTTTCGAATTTAAGTAACACTTGCGATCCAACAGAAAAGAACTTGTAAGATGAGGCTTTGAGGTGTAAGACTGGCCACCTAGGCTATGCAAACTGAAGTCGGTAACACTTTATAGACATAATAGCCTCTTAGAGGGTTTCTGTCATCTAGTAAGTAGACTTCGAACCCACGTTGTTTTCTATCGATCATCGTTAGTTTTAGTCTCTAGAGTCTAGCGGCAGCTTTTAAAGACGATGCATACATTTATAAAGTCTAAGCAATTAATTCGAAACGTGAGTGAGTCCTCAGTTTAACGGCAGCTTATGACAACATAGGCCGTTGCCGCCGACAAAGATTAGTTTTGGCATATTACGTTGCGAAACTGACATTTATTATAGTGTACGACAAATACGTTTAAAGGTGTCTAAGTTGGATGGATGGATCCACAGTTCAGCGGCAGCTTATGACAACATAGGTCGTTTGCGCCGAAAAAGATTATTTTTAGCATATTACAGGTGTCTAAGTTGATTTCAGACTAAGCATTTCACTATAAACTCTAACACTGCGGGCAGTGACGCTAGTGCCAGATAGTGCCAGTCCGAAGCCTGGAAAATGGAGGAGTGGACGTGAACGGCCCTGGCAGTCATAAACACTAACACTTGGAAGTCAGTGGTAAGCAGGTAGAGTAATTGTTTTTGGTGTTTAATGGCAAAAGCGGAGTTATCGTTGCTATCTACATGTAATTAGGTTAATTAATTATAGTGTCACGTTACCATCCTCTTTCATCGCATTCGCAATCATGTGCTCAAAATATCTAAAAGGCTACTTTAAAATATGTAACATCGGATGAATACTTATCAGCGATTATTATCATCATTCAAACAGTTAAACGACAGTACTAAGTACTACTAATACAACAACAACATCAACATCAACATCAGCAGCTACTACTACTACTACTACTACTACTACTACTGCTACTACTACTACTACTACTACTACTACTACTACTACTACTACTACTACTACTACTACTACTACTACTACTACTACTACTACTACTACTACTACTACTACTACTACTACTACTACTACTACTACTACTACTACTACTACTACTACTACTACTACTACTACTACTACTACTACTACTACTACTATTTTCTTTTGCCCTGATTATTATTATTATTATTATTATTATTATTATTATTATTATTATTATTATTATTATTATTATTATTATTATTATTATTATTATTATTATCATCATCATTATAAGACAAATTTATTTCTTCATAAAACCAACAAACTTATTACAGACTGATTAAAAATGGCTGTTTCAATAATTTTAAAAGCCGTCATTCAGTCCTGGGCTACTGTTGTTGCAGTCCGCGGTGGCTAAAACAGACAGAGAGTTTCCAATCTGTAGGGCGACCGATAGGCGTTGCAGCAGATGACTGGTCTCACGCTGGTCGCCTGTCGCTGCTGAGATCTTGCGTCCTAGTTCTTGGACAAACTGCAGTGATTCTGTGTGCCAGCTTCCTGCAGTTTCGACTGCAACAGGGACGAAATGATGTGATTGTGTGATAGCAGCATACTTGGTTTCCTTGTTGCGAGCTGCCTTTTCCGCTGCCGCACCTGCGTTTTGCGATGTTATATGTTCGTAGGATGCAGCGAAAGTATCTGGCACCGTGACATCCCATGCCAAGCAACGACCTCTGTACCAAGGTATGATGGTGACTCCGTCAGGCCTTTTGCCGTCTGATCTGGAGAGGCCATTGGGCTCTTTGATGGCAGGTATTTTGGCTCTGGTGAAAGCTCGCCAAATAACGTCGTTGAGCATGCCATGTCGATGTTGTCTTCCTGCTCCTTTGATGCACGAGAATCCATGATGACCGTTGGATTCCACTATGACACCACATTTGCAAGTGTGTTTTTCACACAAAGCAGTGCCCAGCCGGATACCAGATGCGATTCTTAGGACCTCTCCTGACATCCGTAATCCTGCTGTCGTAATTGGAAGTGCATGAAGCCAGTCTCCAGAGTGTGGCGATTGCACGGCTAACAACCTGGCTTTAACGGCAGAATCACTCGCTCTTTCTGATAGGCCTTGAAGTGCATGTGAGATTAGTTTGCTGTCCCATTCTCTTTGTATATGAGCCTTCTGCTCGACGGGAGGAGGTGCGTTCGATCTCGATGACCACGAACCAGTAGCCTCCTCTACCAATGGATCTGTGAGCTTTACAGTGACTTCGTGTAGCAGTCGGTCTTATTATTCATTATTATTATTATTTTTATTATTATTATTATTATTATTATTATTATTATTATTATTATTATTATTATTATTATTATTATCATAATTATTATTATTATTATTTTATTATTATTATTATTATTATTATTATTATTATTATTATTATTATTATTATTATTATTATTATTATTATTACTATTATTATTTTTACCCTAGGTAGAAATAATCCCTCAGGAACAAGAAATTAGGTTAGGAGTAAAAAACGTTCTCCGAGAAATCAGGCCTCGTCCCAGTTTACACAGCCATCCGGAAATGTGCCTCTGAAATTATTATTATTATTATTATTATTATTTTTATTATTATTATCTATTATATTATTTATTATTATAATTATTATAATTATTATTATAATTATTATGCAAATTTATTTCTTCATAAAGCCAACAAACTTATGTACAGACTGATTAAAAGTAACTGTTTTCAATATTTAGAAGCCTTCGATCAGTCCTGGGCTACTGTTGTTGCAATCTGTGGTGCCTAAAACAGATAGAGCGTTTCCAATTTGTAGGGCGACTGATAAGCGTTGTAGAAGATGACTAGTCTCACGCTGGTCGCCTGTTGCTGCTGAGATCTTGCGTCCTAGTTCTTGGACAAACTGCAGTGATTCTGTGTGCCAGCTTCCTGCAGTTTCGACTGCCACAGGGACGAAATGATGTGACTGTGTGATAGCAGCATACTTGGTTTCCTTGTTGCGAGCTGCCTTTTCCGCTGCCGCACCTGCGATTTGCGATGTTATATGTTCGTAGGATGCAGCGAAAGTATCTGGCACCGTGACATCCCATGCCAAGCAACGACCTCTGTGCCAAGGTATGATGGTGACTCCGTCAGGCCTTTTGCCGTCTGATCTGGAGAGGCCATTGGGCTCTTTGATGGCCGGTATTTTGGCTCTGGTGAAAGCTCGCCAAATAACATCGTTGAGCATGCCATGTCGATGTTGTCTTCCTGGACCTTTGCTACAAGAGAATCCATGATGGCCGATGGTTTCTACTATGACACCGCATTTGCAAGTGTGTTTTTCACACAAGGCAGTGCCTAGTCGGATGCCGGAAGCTATTCTTAGGACCTCTCCTGACATGCGTAATCCTGCTGTCGTAATGGGCAGTGCATGAAGCCAGTCTCCAGAGTGTGGCGATTGCACGGCTAACAATCTGGCTTTATTATTATTATTATTATTATTATTATTATTATTATTATTATTATTATTATTATTATTATTATTATTATTATTATTATTATTATTATTATTATTATTATTATTATTATTATTATTATTATTATTAGTATTATTATTGTTATTGTTGTTATTATTATTATTATTATTATTATTATTATTATTATTATTATTATTATTATTATTATTATTATTATTATTATTATTATTATTATTATTATTATTATTATTATTATTATTATTATTATTATTATTATTATTATTATTATTATTATTATTATTATTATTATTACTAGCCTACTATTATTATTAATTTTATTATAGTCTACTTATTATAAGTTAGTTTTATTATTAAAATTATTCTCATTTGGTGAAGATTTGTAAAGCGGAGCTTAATGGAACTAAATATAATGGTCAGTCGAATGCGACGCTATAGTTATTAGCGAGCGAATAATATTTCTGCTTTATATTTGAATCTAAATGGACGACCTACTATTGTACAGAAGGCATGGAAGGATCGACGTCATCAGAGCCACAAGATGGCTATAAGCTTTGTGTACTATTGCGAAATTCTCTGTCGTTATAATTGCTGATATAAAAGTTTCACAAGTTTTACGTGAGGGATTTTGGCATCTAAAATGTTTGGCTAGCATTATATTATGGTTAACTACTGCCATAGATCGAAGCTAGCCATAAAAGTTAAGCCTTTGTTAAAATAAACTTACATACCTTTTAAATAAAATTAAGAGAACTCTATAAGAATTATCAGTGATGTCTGTTAGCCAGTGTTTGATATCCGCATTGCATATTGCCACAGTTACTAGACGTTCAATTGACTTCGGTGTTGTCTAGGAATGTATCCCCCCTCCCGTCGGAAATTTGAATCGCCTACTTTGGGTTAGAGACTAACATGCCAATGACTAGACAATCGCACATTTTAGACACCTTTAAAACGATTTAGTCCGACCCTATTCTATTGATATATATAATTTGATGAAGGCCGATATGCCATATGCCAAAACAAATCTTTGTCGGCGGCAACGGCCTATGTTGTCATAAGCTGCCGTTAAACTGTGGACACACACATATGCCAAAAACTAATCTTTGTCGGCGGCAACGGCCTATGTTGTCATAAGCTGCCGTTAAACTGTGGATCCATCCATCGATGAAGGCCTTCTTGTATACATACCTGCATACAAACACAATGCACATTTAACTACATACAGAAGCATACACATAAATGCATACATACAAGAATGCACATGTGCATACATAAAAACATACATACATACATACAAACATGCATACATGAATATGTAAATACATACACATAAGATGTCGTGTAACTGAAAAATCAAAATAAGCTTCTACATTATGCTCTGGGAGTGCCAGTCCATAGCTCGGTTAAGGGAAGATCGACACTTTTCATCTCTTACTCCGCCACTGTCCGTACTCTAGTGGTGCCAGTCTTAAGCCTTTATTAAGGGGATGGCGACGCTAATAATTTTTGTCAGGTCGCAGCTTTGTTAAACAGAAGCTACATATTATAAAATAAGCATCTCTGTATAATTTAGGACAGTTTTAAAATGTTTGCACCAGTTGCGATATATTTATGCCAGCGCCATTGTTATGCAATAATTCAAAAGATTTCAGAATTGTAATTCGGTGAAACTCTAAACACAACTTCACTACCATGGATTAGGTTAAACTTCTGATAAGGGAAAAGGGTGATTCTAATGACCCTTGTCATGATACAGCACTCTCAAAACTGAGACTATAACACACAATCAACTATTTACTATACTGAATTTACATTTTTACTTCGACACCTTTAAAACGCTGTCGTCAACGCTATATATATTAACCAACACCAAAAATTATTAATGAGAAGTAATACAGCGGTAATAATGTTTATAATGGCACACTGTCGTTAAGGAGGCCACTACCTAAAGTAATACTCTGGATCTCTGAGATTTGATACTGTAGGTAATTATAGTCAAGCTACGACCATAGTAGTATCTGGATGTCGTTAAACACTGTAGTAGGTCTATTATTTAAGCGAGTATGCCTCCTATATCTTTTTGGATTTCGATGTACAGCTGAGATGTCGATTTAACGAACATTATTTGACGCTAAGCCTTAGTGCATTAATAATGCGAAAATGAAGAAGCTTTTTCTAAATCCAATTACGTTGCGTCTAACTCACATGTCACTGATTATCATTCGAACAACAGCTATTGGTTATCCATTAGATATGTAGGAATAATACGTTCTTTTGTACATGCATGCATACAAGCATAAACATATACACATACACATATACATACATACATGCGTACATACACGTAAAGGCCTACATGCATTCATAAACATACGTGCACATACGTACACATAATAATACAGTAATGCATACATACATACAAGAATACATACATACATACATACATACATACATACATACATACATACATACATACATACATACATACATACATACATACATACATACATACATACATACATATATACATACACACACACATACATACATACATATATACATACATATTAGTACATAAATACATACATACATACATACATAAATACATACATAAATACATACATACATACATACATACATACATACATACATACATACATACATACATACATACATACATACATACATACATACATACATACATACATACATATTAAATACATACAGACATTTGCAAACAGACACAAATTTTAATACAAACTTACATACAGACTAATACATAGATTAACGCATTCGTTTTTACATACAAAGCATAACGAATAGAGTCAGCGATGCCTCGATAGGTGTCGCTTTCGACATCTCCGTCGGATCATATATTTACTGACAGAGACACATTATACGTTGCTCGCAGCGACACCTAGCGTCTGGAGCGTCCGCTAAGAGAGACAGAGAGAAGCGCCACCTCGTGACCGGAGTCTATCCAGTCGACTGATTCATAGGTCAGACATCTGCGGCCAATGCATCCGTCCGTGGTTGTCATGGCGACCGATTAGGATCGACCGCTACGTCATAATAAAGGCGACATGACGACGAAGGAGATTTTGAGATTGCGACGAAACGAACGACGAGAAACCTCCTTTGCGCCTCCGTGGATCGACACAGTATGTATGGATCTGAGTGTTGGGGCCTACGAAAGGAGGACGGAAGGAGGATTCTAGTGGCTGAAGAGCTGGCTAAGAAGAATAGCGGGGAAGACCAGACGAGACATAATTCGTAATGAGGTAAACCAGATAAGAAGGAGTTTGGACAGCGGAAACACTGGTAGACAGGATCAGAAAAAGACTTAAAGTTATCGAAAAAGAGCGTTCTTTGGCCATTCCAAGTCTCTTCAACTATCGACACACGGCCATCGGAATGTCTTACATTCGAAGAATCTCTTTCCAGAAGGATCTCGTTCCAGAGCTTGAGATTCGTTTTGAAATTCCGTTCATGCGACATAGGAGGAGAAGAAGAAGAAGAAGAAGAAGAAGAAGAAGAAGAAGAAGAAGAAGAAGAAGAAGAAGAAGAAGAAGAAGAAGAAGAAGAAGAAGAAGAAGAAGAAGAAGAAGAAGAAGAAGAAGAAGAAGAAGAAGAAGAAGAAGAAGAAGAAGAAGAAGAAGAAGAAGAAGAAGAAGAAGAAGAAGAAGAAGAAGAAGAAGAAGAAGAAGAAGAAGAAGAAGAAGAAGAAGAAGAAGAAGAAGAAGAAGAAGAAGAAGAAGAAGAAGAATCCATTAAACCGATATATATATTTTCGTTTATTGAAAAACAAGTTGTCATACTGCAACGAGGTACAGGCATTGAGAATTTAAGAAATTTAAAGTTTTGATTTCTATCGAATGATTGAATGTCATGGGTTGCTATTTTCTATAGAGTATGCGAGGTATGTAGTTTTTATCGTCTTTGGGTGGAAGCTGAAAGTTATGTTGCCTTGGTCGAAGCTTATAGTGACTTTTCACGGTCTCTGGGAATAGGCTTCGTAACACGTGACATTCGTTCCGTATAACTGCCTGTAGAAGTCTTCTCTCGATCACTTCAATTGTCTCAGTGACGCTTTTGGCCGTCTGAGGGAGATAACCCATTCGCTGCATTTCCTTCTGAAAACGCTCGATTCTGGAACGTTCTTCAGCTTTCGCGAAACCCCACCAGGCTGGTGCAGCATACAAAAGGCGGGCCATTGTAGTAGCCCTTGTCACCTCGTGTAATGCTACTGGTGGGAGGCCGTGTGCTCTGAGCACTCTGAGCGCATGAAGCGAACCAGAGCAGGTGGCCAACACTCCATCAACATGATTCGTTACACGAAGATCGTCCCTGATTGTGACTCCTAACATGTTCATGGAAGTAACTCTGACCATGTCGAGATGCTCCGGTGGAGTAACTGTCCACTTTCCCCGGCGAGCTATGAGCATCTCTCTGGATTTGCAAATGTTTAGCCGTAAGTTATTTCTTTCCGCCCATATCCTCACTCCGTCTAGCTCTTCTCGTACCGTGTCTCTCAGCGCTGCTCCTATGATTAAGTATGTATCGTCAGCGTACTTGGAGATCTTATTTCTGACGTAGATTGGTCGCAGGTCGGTTGCGTTTACAATATAGGAAGAAGGTCCGACCTCTGACCCCTGGACGACACTTGCGTTGATAGCAACTACCTCAGATAACCGCCCTCCGAATCTGGTAGCATGCTTTCTATCCTGCAGGAAGTCCACTAGCCAATTGTGGATGGCATCAGGCAGTTCTAGCTGTCCTAGCTTGTCAATTGTGGATGGCATCAGGCAGTTCTAGCTGTCCTAGCTTGTCAACTAGAATGGAATGTCGGACAGTGTCGAACGCCTTTGAAAAGTCCAGAGATATTAACGTCACGTAGGCGTTGTTTTCCAGTAGGGCGGTCACCTGATGTAGTATTGATATAATGGCAGCCGTTGTTTAGCCGGTAGGACGAAAAGCGAACTGATCGCTTAGGAGGTTGTTCATCGTTGTAGATCTGAAAGATGGGTATAGAAATGTTCTTACTATTTCCTTCTTCACCATCCTCGACAAAACGGGTACGATCAAAATTGACCGATAATCTGCTGGAACTTTTGGCTGTGCAACCTTAGCTACTGGTCGAATAATAGCCGTCTTCCACTGTACCGGAACGTGTGATCGTGAGATTGATAGGTTAATTAGGTAGGTGAGAGGGGTGGCATATCCTGGAGCTGTCAATCGCAGAAACCATGCTGGTAGTCCATCAGCGCCTTCTGCAGTATGATGTAGCCTATCCAGTAATTCAAAGACTCGGATTTCGGTGACAAATTCTTTATCTTGCACTGCAGTTTGCCGCTTTACTGGAGCCACATAATTGTTATCAGTTGACGTGTTGGCGTAATGGGTGTTGAGTTCTTCAGCCGTTAAACCGTTGTCCTCGGTGTCCTCTCTCTTCCTCTTTGTTAGTTTGTTGACGTGACGCCATAGATCCTGCAGGGCCGCTTGTGGTTCGATGTTCTACAGGTGCGCTCTGTTTGCCCTTTCGATGTAAAGACCAATGCGGTGCGCCAGGGCTGATGCCTCTTCAATTCGACCCTTTCTCATCAACCGGTTCTTTTTTCTGAGCAGGTACTTAGCCTCCGGAGTTAGGTAGTTTGGGTCAGATGATGTCATTGTTACCCTTCGCAGTGGATATACGTTGTTGAGGAGTCCACAGGCCTCCTGATAGAATTGGTCCCAAGCACTCTGGGGATCCTCAATACTCAGGAGTTTGTCATTATCGTAGCAGGAGAGCATCCTAAGGGTCGTTGCATGTTGCTGCGGCGACCTCCTTCGGAACGAAACTGAAACCGGGTTTCTGTTCCGACTAACTACTTGCTCATTCACTTTAGCTACAATTGCGCGATGGTCTGTCTTTATGGCTGAGGCGAGGATCTTGATGAGCGTGTATTAAAAGTGATTGGGAAACCAATGCAGCTCGTCATTAAAGTGCTAAACTAAACCTTCCATGCATCGCACTAGGTGGCCATGAATATTATTTGTAAATGCAATATTATTATTGTAACCTGCCATTTAAAATGGCGCCATTGGACATCGACCGACAGAGTTATTGTAAAGTCCAGCTGATATTTATATATAGCGCTGTTGAAAACGTTTTAAAGGTGTCGAACTAGTGCACAACATTTCCAAATATTTTGGCGACATCTTGTGACAGTCAGAGCCAGCGTCGTCTGCCTTGCATTACATGAATGTGCTTGTGTTTTAATTGTAAAATTGGAATTCCAACCGTTTAACATCATCATCATCATCATCATCATCATCATCATCATCATCATCATCTTCATCATCATCATCACCATCATCATCATCATCATCATCATCATCATCATCATCATCATCATCATCATCATCATAATCATAATCATCATTACCACCACCACACCACCACCACACCACCACCACTACCACCACCATTATCATCATCATCGTCATCATCATCACCATCATATTCATCATTATTATTTTTTCAAATGTACATAAATACATGCATTACTGATGTTATACATTCGTTCAAAATGACAGTTTGCATCATATTGGCCAAAGCACAGAGCGCCTCTGAGTAGACATCTTGAAGGGGCGCTATATAAATGTTCAAGTGTTCAAATACAATACAAATACAATACATCATCATCATCACCACCACCATCATCATCGTCGTCATCATCATCATCATCATCATCATCATCACCATCATCATCACCATCATCATCATCACCATCATCATCATCATCATCATCATCATCACCACCACCTCACCACCACCACCACCACACCACCACCACCACCATTACCACCACCACCACCACCACCACCACCACCACCACCACCACCACCACCACCACCACCACCACCACCACCACCACCACCACTACCATTACCACCACCATCATCATCATCGTCATCATCATCATCATTGTTTCTCTAAATATATGCATTACTGATGTTATACGTTCGTTCAAAATGACAGTTTGCATCATATTGACCAATGCACAGAGCGCCTCTGAGTAGATATCTTGAATGGGCGCTATATAAATGTTCAATTACATAATATTGCTTACTTGTAGACACACGGACCTACATACACGTAGCACGCATACACGCAATATCTTCACATATGCACAAACACAGAAGTATTTAATACACATGCATACACAATTGTACATGCTTGCCTACATGTACAAAGAACTTCCAGTAACTATAATTTATGAGTTTAACGGCCGGCATGTTATCATCCGCATTATACAGCGGCGTTCGATTTTGATGGGGGTATAGTACGGGACACGCAATGATCTACTATACACGCTGGAACACGGCCGGATATTCCTGTTCTCCCTTCTGCGTTTCTCTTATTTCACCATCGATGGTATGATCATGTCTTCTGCATAAACTAATCGATATGCAAAGATTGTTTGAAGATTCAGGCAACGAAAGGGCGCCATGAAATCCATATGTGGTCAAAGGAACGAAGCAAGGCATTGCCCTAGGAGACTCTAGACGAAAAACAATCCATAAAAGGCGAATGGGTGTTGAGCCGCGTAACTGATTGCGAACGCGAGACAAATCGAGACTAAGAAAACGAAGTCGCTTATACTTCATACACGTGACTACTCTTCTTCTTCTTTCTTGGGGCGCATGAAGCAGAGAAATCTTCATACATCATTCTGTCTTTGACAGATCTGAACTCCGACCTCTGGCGTTCTGTTGCAAGTCTGATTTCTCTTCTTTCTCATCGCCCTCACATCGTTCGAATTCCAGAGTTCGCTTCGTGTTTGTTGTTTATGTGATGGTGGGATCTAACCACTGAATTAAACCGGCGCTATTATAGAAACTACTGCTTCTGTTTAAAAGGTGTCTAAGTTGACGTTGTCGGTTTATAGTTAGCTGTAGTTTTAGTATTCCATATTTAAGTAAGTAAGTAAGTAAGTAAGTATATCCTTTATTGAAAAACCAACTGCTAACCGCATTTTGGTGTACAAAGATCATCAAATATAAAAAAAAAAAATTAAGTATAAAGCATCCGTGTGACAAATGTTTTACGAGATAGAGAGTTTGCCTTAGGTATTATTCTATTGTGGGTTCTGGGGCGTAGCGAGTATGAGTTTTCACGGGAGGCAGTAGTTGATGTAATACATGTGCAGGGTTGCTGATGATGGTAGAAAAGAGTGTTAGAGTCAGCTTTTCTGCAAAGTTGCTCGAAACTTTGGTAGAATTCCGGTAGATAACGAGACCGGACCAGTCGCCGTATAGTTGCCTGAAGACGAGAGCGTCCCTCTACCCCCACAAAGCCCCACCACGCCGGGGCCGCATAGAGCATCCGCGACACTATGGTAGCATTTGTTACATCAAACAGAGATTGGCCCTTTAACGATATCTTACGAATTATAAGAACGCTGATCCTTCGAAGATCAGTTGTTGAGGAGGATGACTCGCTTCCGGACCTC
>JACEVL010003294.1:0-15706 GCA_020284085.1 Aporrectodea caliginosa
ATCGCAACGTTTATGTGTAAATTTACATGAAATAGGTGAAATATTATTAAAATATTAATTTTTCCGTATAATATAAGATCCTATTTATTGATATATGCCAAGAAATGATAAGTGAAAATTTTACACCCGATTTGTGTTTTAGCTAGTTTCTTCAGTTTTATCACTGGCGACTTCCGCCTCCTTTTGCCAGAGCAGGTCACATATAAGTAAGAAAAGCCTCGTTACATGATCAATTGTATTTCTGCTCTAACACTTTAACAACGAGCTGCATATGTTTCCCAGTCACTTTTAAAACACACTCATCATTAATTAGGACAACCTGACTACATGTGCAGCATAATTTTTTTAAGGATCCTGAGTGGCCGAGTGGGTTGGTGCCCGCTTTCCGCGCCGGCGCCCCGGGTTCGCTCTTCCTGGGTCGGGTCGGGATTATCAGAGATTAATTTCTCCCGGATCTTTACTGCGGGTGGCTCGATCGCATTATAAACGTGGAGTACAGTACAACACACAATACAACACATCACAATACAACTGGGGCGCGGTGGTGTAGGGGTATGTTTGGTGCCTTGCAGCTGGAGGTTGCGGGTTCGGATCCACCTCAAAGTCGCCGCAGCGTAGGGACCCTGGGCAAGTCCTTCACTCGCAATTGCTCATGCGCTTCGGCGTGAAACTCCGATTCAGCGTTCGCGCAGTAGTCGGGAGCGCCTCTGAATGGGAAATCTGGTTTGGGCGCTATAACAAGTGTTCAAATACAATACAATACAAAATAAATATCAATCAAATTTATACTGAGCAAATGCACAATAGTCTTTAACTCATGTTCAAAGGTACTTGTTGCAAACCAGTGTCCAGTACCAAACCCGAACTCACACTACAGCATCGGTAGTGTGAGTTCCCTTTGACCTGCAAAACACTGAAAGGCGATTGCACTGCACTAACTAAAACTTGGGATCCATCACCTATCAATGTCCATATGGTGGCTCAAGGAATAGCCAGATGTGCTGCATCTACCATCAATCACGGACTGTTGCGCAGTGGCTTTATCACATGCCACATTTGCTTCCGCTTGTCGTCACTCCACACTATCAACACAGCTTAGTCCAGAGACCCTGAACATGAAGCAGACAACATGTGAGACTAGAGCAGATAAGACTATCACCCCAAATAGTGTGGAACAGATTGCTTTCTTGCCTTTTCATCTCTAATAAATGAAAATAAAGAAGGTAATTGAAACTATAAAATTACATTCTGAAGCTGCACTTGCCTGGATTTTTGGCCTCGCCACCAAATATTGCCAAGGCCAACGCACGTTTGATATCATCGTGACCGTAGATAGAGGGAGCGATGCTGGCAAAAATCTACACAAAACCACAACCATCAGCAAATACAAAAAACTTAACTCTTGTATTATAGATTTTCTTGGTTTCCATCTAAGCCAGCCATAAGTTTTTCCAGGTCCTGTTAAATGCAGTAACCTTCAGTTACCCTCTCCCTTGGAGCAGCAAACTTCACTTGCCCATTTGGAGCATTTTCAAGTCTTACCAAACATTAATTGACCATTCTATCTGTAACTAGTGTGAGAAAAATTGTAAGACTTGACATGGTCAGTTGTAATCACTGAATCCTGAATTCCTTTTAGATATCAGCTCACATGAACTGAAATGCTGTAGCATGTAACATTAAAACTGAACATCCAACTCACTGATCCACGCTTTATCATCTACCAAAGTCTGCTGATGATCTGACCACAAGATAAAATCATTCAATCAACCTTTTGGCACTGTTGGCATTCAAAATAAGCCACGTTGACAACATAACTCAAAATGACCAAATCAATCGACTGAAGATAGGTATTAAACAGCAATGTTTATCAAGCATATCCATAAGACTGAGCAAGTTCAAGACCACACAGACTGTAAGGGCCATGAATAATAATATAATAATAATATCTTCTGGCAGATTCTGCTTACACGTTCTCCAATTCTTTCATCTCTCGACAGCTGAACAACCGCACGAATATCGTCATCAGTCAGACTGGCAGCTGCCATTTTGTCATCTTTCTTCGTGATGTGGTTGGCCTGTATGACGGTGGCAAACACTGGAAAGCCATTCGCTGTATTCAGGGAACCATCGTAATTGTTGCTGTAGATTCCAGTCAGTTCCTGTCAATACAGATTATGTAAGCATCATACTAATGACGTCGACACCAAGTGCATTTACTTAGTATCCAGTGTCCTATGAGACCAAGCTCCCCAAGTATCCATGCATTGTCCTCTGAGATCGAGCTCCTTTAGTACCCACCGTGTCCTCCGAGACCGAGCTCACCTAGTACCCACAGAGTGTTCTCTGTGTAGTTTAGAGAAGAAGAGGCAACTAGAATGCATAAAACATGCAAGAACAGTTATGGGATTGTTTACAGTGCAGTCCTTGAGCTAACTCTGAGCAGCAGCCACAGATTATGAGATCTATGACTTCTTTTTCTTAACATTGGCACATGTTGGCGGGTGGCCAGTCCATTTCCTCTCCATCTGTTCTTCCCACCCGTCCAGTGCAATCATTTTGTTGCTGGGTTTGCTGGGGGAGGGGGCACAATTAGTGTTGTGAGGCGGAAAAATTGTCCGGAAATGTCATATTTTTCCTGAAAATTTCGGAAAATTTCTAGTGTATTTTTCCTGAAAATTTCCAATAATTTTCCATCAATAGAAAATTACAAAATAACAATTTAAATGTAATAGTTTGAAACATCACTCACTCTAAGCTATCATATGTAGGTATAACTGATATGTTGATTCAATAGAGGGCACTGTTAGTGCTTACTGTTCAGTGTGTTATCAAGGCTCAACAATGACAATACATTTAAGAATTAATTGCAATTAAACTTCACTATTAATTTACAAAAAATATTTTTTATGATTTAGTCTCCTTAATATTGTTTAGTTATGAAAACATGAGACAAAACAGCAATTGATGCAGTAGTAGGCTAGTAGCGCTCGTGAATAAGCTGGTGGCTTTCGAGTGGCACATTAGAAGTTTGGAGATTACGATTACGAGGCTACTATAGACACCATTTTTTTACTGCAACAGAATAATTCTTATGAGGCCTATTATACTATTATTTTATGGACGCCAATCATCGTCGATATGACGGCATTGTTAAATAAACGTATTTACTGCTATTATTTTATGTTTTGAAATATAATGTTATTGGCATTGCCATTGAAGTCTGAGTCTGAGACCAATATATTTTGAAACCTGTTTGATGTTTATTTTAATTCCTTTAAGGTGAACGTTGCCTGCATTGACAGAAATACTGTAAATAAAAGGAACTGAAAAAAAACAGAAATTTTCTAGTGTTTTCTCATACTAAAAATCTGACATGAATTAAATGTATTTTTCCGGTTCTGCGGAAAATTTCTGGAAATTTTCCGGAAAATTTCCCGACAATTTTCATAAAATATTTTCCGGAAAAGCTACATCACTAGGCACAATTGAACAGAATTCTCAAAACATCATTCAACTCTGGCAGGGATTTAACACTCACCATTAATTTAATATTTCATTTCAAATGGAAGCACATGACAGAGCATATCATAATGAAGTAACAGACAAATGATGGCACAGAAAACAAATGGACACAAGAGAAAGATATACTGTTACCAACAAAGCAACCATACAGCATCATCATTGATCTTTGTTATAAACAGACAACTCTGTCTTCGACATAAACCAAGTGACGAGTGTGCACATGAACTGACAGAGAAGTTGAAGACATACAGTCTGGTTATAAGTGCAGAAGAGAAAAACTAGTAACAGACGAGATAAACATAAAGGTTCCTTTATTTTAAAATATGAACTTGCTTTAAAAACTCAATTTTAATTACACTTGTAATTAGACGAAATGGCTGACCACTGACTTACAATTTCATCACCAGGTTTACATGTATCCACCAGATCGTCCAGTAGGATTGCGTCTTTGGATCGTGGCAGACGGCCAGCTGGCACCTTGCCAGGACTTTCCTGTACTGTGATTCGCTGATAGTTCTTGTACAATGTCTGTAGTTAACGTACAGAACTATACAGAATTCACATAATAAAACTATGATTGAGCTGCTCAACAAATCCCTTTTATTTGAAACATTTGGAAAACTGCTGTGACTGCAGAGGCTATAATTCATTCCTGACAATAAGTTTCATACCAATCCAACACTGGTCAAAACAAACATGCCATCACCTGTGATGTAGAATCCACCTATAGTCTAAAACAATTCTTATATATTCTACTGCTCTTCTTTGGCATTAACCTCAATTGATTCATCACCAAAGCATTCTGAAGTAGATAAACTCATTCTTAACAACAACAATAAACCATCCAGACACCAACATCGTTCAAATACGTGATAGAATTGATAGTTCTTATTTAGATCGAACATGAATTTTATCCTATTGCTACTAAACAGGTTGCCAACAAATACCTGCAAAATTAACAGAAAAAAAAGGAAATAGATTCAAGCTGAACAACTGTAAGTCTTTATCAAAGTCGTTGAAGAATTACTACAACACTATGTTTATAAGTGAACCCCATATCAGAGTAATTTTAGATCTGAATGTACCTGCTCCATATTGATTTCAAATGGTCCCGTTGACTGGCACTCTGGACAGGAGCCAGGCTTCACTTCCTGATTCTGTGACTGGAAGAACGGGCCAAGAACAAAGTGACATTTGTTGCAGTCGTACTTAATCATACTGAGTTGTGGCAGAACGCCCGTACAACACGTCACCACTCCACTCGTTCGAATCAGCTGATTCAGGTGCAGCTGCCTGTCACCAAAGCCATCATATCATCTTACTATATTAATTGCACAAATATTACAGGTAACTCATGTAATATGGTTAGTAGTTTAACCTGTGCAGGGTATCTGCTCACTAGTTCAGCAAAATTCCCTGTTGCTCCCTGATAGCTACTGTCTCTGTATCTCTCCATCTTCCACCCTCTACCCCTCTTCCTGGCCAAATGCAAAGGAATCCATTTATTCTCATTTCTTTCTTGAGATGGCACCGCATTGTATCTTCCCCTTGTATGTTGCTCCTGTACTAAAAGGACAATGGCTAATGGACTATGGTTAACGGACCAAGTACATGGCTAATGGACCGTGGCTAATGGACCAGGTACATGGCTAATGGACTTTGGTTAATGGATCATGAACATGGCTAACCCTTTCAAAGAGTACAAGTTCAATTGTGCTCCTTTACAATAGTTCATAGGTGCAGCTTGCCTGCTACCGACTGATTAAATGAGGGTTTACTGGCAAATGCAAGTCTTTCACACCTAAATAAGATAATTTTTGACGAAGGCGAATATTCCAGGTGGTAAAACCAGCTGATATGAGAAAAGCCAGTGACAAGACTTTGCAATGTTCAGAAAGGTTGAAAAATCCACATTTCTGCTCAGTTCAATAGAATGTGGTAAAATCATATCATGCATAGTGGCTAAAATGTTTTGAGATTTGGGTTAGCACTCACAGAATACCACTTCATGATCTGCGTATGGCTGTGGGGCATGCATTTTTACCAAACTGTTTTACGCACTTAGCTAATCTCGACAGGGGATATGCACATGAGTTTTATGAAGGCATTGGTTGTATAATTTAAAATATGGTATTATTCATAAAAAAACAAATGCAACTCAGTAGCGTTCATTGTACAAAAAGAAACTGTTGTAAAAACCGAAGCTACATATCTGATCAACAATTTCGTTACACAAAGAATTCCAGAAATAAAGTGTTACCAAAATGTCTACATGTGTTAGTCACATACGACGTTTAAACAGAAACTCGGTTTTTTTCTAAAAGAAATAATGTCACACGCAATCAGTTAAGTGACTGTGTTCTGAACAACCACTAGTAACAAATTAACTGGACTGTGAATGTTACTTTACCAAAGTTTAATTATGGTTACATCACTTGATGCAACCTACTCAATACTTTGGCTAACAATGAAACCAGTATTTGAAATAAATAATCCATGTATTCACACATCCCTCAAAACAAATCAACAAATAATCATCCAGTCAGAACCTCAGACTTTGATTTATTCTGACCACCAAGTGTTAAGAGTAAATACAACATTAAACTCTACAAATGCAGAGGTCAAAAAGATCCTATAGATACGTAAAAATGTAGTTACTCCTGATACCATTACAAGAAAAAACAAAGAATCCTACAATAAATAACAAACATACGACAGACCAAATCCTATACATGAAAAGAAGAACTTTAAGCCTTGTAGCAAATATGGAGGTGCTACATAAATGTTTTGTTTCAACACAGTCAGTCAAAGTCACGTCAGTAAGCATTTCCTGAACTTCACCTTACAGTAAACTATGCCATAGAAAACTTCCGATACACACCTGAGCGATCGAATTTCTTCAATAAGAGGCAGATCTGAAATGCGGACGTGAATTTCATGGACGATCTGTTCATAACGAGGATACATGCTGAGAACGACCTCTTTGGCCGCCTGAAAACAGAATAAACTTGCTTTTCAATTACTCAAACTCACCAAACACTTACACATTTAATATTCTTTTAATTTTGATCATAAAGACTGCCATCTTCTTTCTCAGTGATCACAGCATACTTTTATAAATCATTCCCAGATCAATGGTCTGATTTCTGAATGTAATGCAATCTTGTTTTGCAGATCTAGGAGAAACTGTCTATGGTCAAACAACAACCACACAGCAGTAAAAAAAGATTTTCTAAAATAATGTCATTATATGATGGCAGTTAATTGCAGACTAATTAATCAGTCAGAATAACAGCTAAAAATTCTGATCCTTAGTCAATAACTTCACATCTGCGAGTGTGTGCGCGCAAGCATACATGTGCAGTTGTAAAATTAAGTCAGATGACTACTGGCACAGATGAATAACTACATCAAGAAACTGATATGTGTCACTTGGTGTTAAAACGTACCTCATCAAATATCTTAAGCATCTGGAGAGGAGCTTCTGGTAAGAAATACGCCAAAACGTTTTCCTGTGTAGCCAAAATGTTGTAGTCGATAACAAGGCTCTCCTTATTTGCTACAAATGACAAGAAGTAATTGAAAAAGCTATAAAAATCCCTCTAAATGTAATATAAAGCCAAATCATAACAGCACATTTCAATAGGAAAGCCATTTCAACAATGCTTTATGAAAATCAAGACATAAGTCATATGATGTGTGAACAGAGGTCTTCCAAGGACATTGAAATAAGGCAGGGAATGCACTAATCTCCAACAAACACTGTTTCAGGCCTTCAGGTCTGCCACATGAAGGCGAGATCAAACTGCTGCGCTAGACCAGAACAGTCAGCATTCCAGATCAATGCAACCAGAGTTCTGAGCATTCCATGCAGTGATGAAACGGAGGACAATGAAAAAGGATAACTTGTTGATGACATCACTTGATATAGTATGCTGAAGCAACCTCAGAGACATCATAAATGTTCAAACAAAAATCTTAACAAAAGGTTAACATTGCAGAAAGGCAGTTTTGTGAAGGAAATAATCAACAATCATTCAAAAAAGGAGATAGGCTAAGAACCAAGACATGCAGTACAAATACAACTTGTCTACCAACTCCTGATCAATCCACCATTTAAAAGCATCCATTAGCTTCACAAAAATTGTATATTTGAAAGTTAAATTGAAAAATCATTTTAGTAACAAAAGGTCATTTATTCAACCACTTTTAAGGACTTCAACAATTTCTCTGTGCAGCAAATACTTTTCAAGAGTCAATTAATTATAATTATGTTGTATAATGTTGACTGCCCAGACTTTGACCATAGATTAAGAAAATCCAAGTGTAATACAAAAAGGAGAGCCATAGTTCAGATCAACTCATGTTCCATGGAGCCAGTCATGTGACACAGCAAAAGCAGTGACTGGTCACTAGGACTCCTTGGTTTTTCTCTACCAAAGCTCAATTATGATTACATCAAAAGATGCAATCTACTCAACGCTTTGGTGAATAAAGTTTTACTTTAACTGCTCTGCTCATTTACTCACACTCTACCATCTGACGGATTTTCTCCTTGTACAGGTTGTGTCCCTTGTCATCTACGAAAGTTCGAAGGAAGTTCTTAAATCGATTGAAGATTTCTGTCCTTGGTGCCAGCATTGAAACCCAATCTCGGGCCGAATGACCCTTAGTGTCTTCTAAGTTCTCGATACTTTCAATTTGCTGAAATAAAACCAAATTTAAACATAACCAAAGGTAATCACTCTGCCGAACACCTCAACAGATACAGGCTTTCAGAAACATAACACCTCAAGGTTTGTGAGTATAAGCAACAGCACAATAAAAACTGACAAGTTTACAGTTAAGCAACAGAGTAAAAATCAAAGAACCTAAAGTTGAAACATTAAAACCTTAGGACAATAACTTGTATCCACCAATTAATACTACACCATAGTTTCCATCTTCTTCTACGCAAGAGAAAAGATGGTCTTTATAATGTACACATGTTACTGACTCAGCTATTAGTAATCAACTTCTTAAATCACTCACATTCTGCTCTACCAAGTAATTATTTGGATTTTAAATGACTCTTAAGCAGCAGATTAAACAGTTGCTTTTGGCCATATGATTAATTTGAAACTTAGTCTTTGAAACAATTGGTCAAACAAGGAAAATGGATAGCAAAATGTCAGATCATTCGGATCTCAGGTACGATGGTTCACAACGTAAAGTTCTTCAATTATACAGTTTAAGAAATCATAAAACAACAATTGGCTGTGCATTATTTTAATGACGTATCACAAGCAACACCACACAACTTGAATTTTTTAAATTTGATTGATTTACACAAAACAAATGAAGTTTGAGTGGCAACTGAAAATCGTGTTACCTCGTCACCGTCCTGCTCCATTCCTTCTGCTGCTCGTTCTCCCAGCCTCCGTCTGCGTGACGGACGATCCTCGTCATCATCCGATTCCTCTGCCAAACAGATCAGACACAGAAATATTTCCAGACATTCTTCATTATATACATTCAGAACTATGTAACAGCATCATTCTGAATAAAATGTTTGCTTATCATTCGTTTGCGGTTGAAAACTTACCTCTTTCAAATTGCTTATCTACCATAGGCTGTCTCTCTGTCTCTTACGACTGATCTTTTGGATGTTGACCTGATTACGGCTTGGTTTTGGTGTGCCATCGGTTGATGCCTTGTGCATTAGACACCGGCGCAATAGAAGTTGCTAATTACATTACATTTGCACTTGCAAGGTCCTTAAAACGTGCTGTCCAATTGGCTGAATATAAGCACTCTTCTCGCTTATATTCTGAACGATACTCTGTTCTGTTCTGTTAGATACTCTGTTCTGTTCTGAACAATACACTGTTCATCAATAAATGTTCAATTAAAGCATTAAAGCAAATGCAAAGGAGAAATGTGACCAAGAAGAAAGGATAATGAATACATGAAAGCATGTACTCAACTGTTCCTGAATACTCTTGCCTTAAGAACATAAAAACATGACCATTGAGAATGTGTCCTATCACTCGACTTCAGCTTAATTTTTTGGATGCATCCACCGCATCACGATTTAACCTCTTTCAAATCATTTAATGACAACTGCACCATAGATAAATAAAAAAGAAAATGTATAATGAAGCAGGAAGAAAGCGACATTAATGAACACGTAATAGACACAGACGTGTCAACAAATAAGGAACTAGAAGAATAGAATGTAATAAGATGCTGAATTGGACTCAGACAATAACTAGTGGAAACATGATTATAAAGCTTTTCAGGAAAAAAGGCCACAGTACATCCACTTCACTGGTCGTAATTCCACAAACTGTAAAGTAGAAAGAGACAGCAACTGACCGTACAGGAGGCCTGGTCTCATTCTTCCTGTTGCCGCCAATTCATCTCTGTCTCTCTTGCGCATCTCTCGTTCAGCTGCCAATCGTTCGCTCATCGACAGATCGGAAACGTCTTCGTTCTCATCAAGGCCTTCCACCTCATATCGATCCAACTCTGGGATCGGCTGGTAATCCCTAAGTACACACAAATCCTTTTGTCATATTGAATTTTTAACATGTAGACTCTCACACTTTATAAACCTAAAGATTTCTTACAAATGCTTAAAATAGCCAATAGCAAAGAATTTACTCAGTTCATTCAGAAAGCATAATGGGTAAACCGTAAACTTATACATTTACTGAAGAGTTTGATATAGAAGAATCACCATGCAAATGCATGATAATGATTCTAGTGCATGCTCATGTGTTCAAATGCAGCCAAATGCACTCAGTGATTTAATGATCATGGGAATATCACAGACTTGGGAGTACTACCAGTGTCAATTCCAAGACCAGACAGCAGACACATGGTTTATATACGCCCTTTGGGTTTGAATATAAACACTGCCTTCAGTGGCTAAAAAGAATCAAGTCTGCACCTAAGAACCATTTAATATATCATGGAAATTAATATCACATTTCTAATATTAATTATATTCCATATCCTTGCATCTGCAAAGATTAAACTCTGTTGTCTTCTCCAGTTTGATCACGTAACGTAAGCTGGTGTTTAAAAGCACCGGTCTGTGGTAAGACTGGTAAAGCAAGTACCGGTCTGCAGCATCAGAAAGTTTTGGAGCACAGGTCTAGAGTATGCTGGAACTGAAGTCACCTTTCCATGTCATCTCCGAACAGCTCCTCTCCATCTTCTTCCTCTTCATCACCTCGTGCTTCACCAAGAAGCTCCGATTCATCTTCAAATGGTGGTAGGTCTCGGCCAGGACTGGAAGTCGTTGGATCTGGACGCTGCGGCCGACGACCTTGACTCTGATCGGGGCTTGTGGCCGCAACCGAAAATGGATCTGAAGACACTTCATCCTTCAAGAACAACCAATGATACCAGATCAAAAACCAACCAAACAGACAAAAAAGCATTTCCACACCAACAAGAACATAGTTTTCATATGTATTAATCAATGAAGATTTTGCTTTTCGAATATAGCAGAAGACAAGATGGAATTTTAAAAATCAACAACATACATTTCACAAATATTATGTGTTGATCTGATTACATTACACTACAAACTGTCAATGAATATAAAAAGCATGGTGCTGTTGCAGCGGAAGATTCTGCCACACAAAGTATGAAGAAATTACTTCTGCGGCTGAAGGTTTTCAGTATGTTTTCTAATGACAACACTAACCATAATCCTGGCCCTAACGACGCTTAACCAACACTACTTGATAGGAAGCAACACACTGTTGATGATCAAATCCATTTTTAACAGGGCTTGCATGTACAAAGGTCTACCGCCGCGGAATTGTGTCAAAATATTACTTCTGCACCGGAATCTTCTGCTGCAGATTTATCCATATAAAAAGTTTGTGTTTTGAAGCACTAAAATTTACACTTAGTTGAAGTACAAAAACCTATGTTTATTGTTTCTTCTTCTTCTTCACGTTCTCTGCCCTCAGGCAGGTTCATATGTCCAACGACGCCATTTTTCTCTGTTCTCTGCTTCTCTTTTCAGTCCGCTGTATCCCTCCTCTGCCAACATCCAGTCCAGTAGCATTGTTCTTGGCCTACCTCTCATCTTTTTCCCCTCCATTCTTCCCTCAATGATGTCTCTTAGTAGGGTGTCGCTCCTTAAGATGTGTCCTATCCATTTCTTCTGCCGCTCCCGTATAGTGCCTATCAGTTTATTGTTTAGTAATGTACAACTATGGGCAAGCTTACAATATCAGGGGCTAAAGGATATAGTGCGTAAGTTTACTGGCATCGTGACTGTGAGTTAGGGTCAGGTTAGGCGTCGTGGGGGTCAGCCCGAATCCCAAAACGCTGAAAACAGACAAAAGCCCGATTTCCGAAAACAGTTTTCTAGAAGCGGCCGAGCTATTCAAAGTTAAATTGTAAACATGACAAAGACCTAGCGTGACCTGATGCATACGCTATACTGCCTATTCAAATTTGTATTCGTTGATGATATTCATTTGGGTCGGACTTAGAAAACCAATTTCGGGGAATCCGGCGAAATTCCTTTCGGGATTCGGGGTTTCGGCCCGCACCTGGCGTTGTGGGTGAGAGCTGAAGCCCTGAAACCCGAATCCTCGAAACGAATTTCGGACGGATCCCCGAAATTAATTTTCTAAGTCCGACCTGAATGAACATAATTAACAAATAAACATTTGAATATATATCGATATACATCAAAGCCACACTAGGTCTTTGTCATGTTTACAATTTAACTTCGAATAGCTCGACCGCTCTCTAGAAAACTGTTTTCGGGAAATTGGGCTTTTGTGTATTTTCAGCGTTTTCGGGGATTCGGGTTGACCCCAGCGTCGCGAGGGTCAGGGTCGTCATTAGAAAACCTGGTACCGTCCGGCGTCTGCGCAGCATGCCCAAAGATACTGTATACTCCTTTAGCCCACGATACTATAAAGTGCGCCCAACTATGTTTCCCTAATGAATTTTTTTAAAACTCTTTAAATAGTATTTGTCCATGTAAACAGGCCACCCTAATTGTCGACGAACCTTGACCATCTACATTTAAATGAAATTTGCCATCAACATTATTGTTATTATTATTAATCAACGTCTAAGGCGCCAGTGGCATTAACTGGTGGCACGCCAAAATAATGCCATACTCAGGACAAACCCTGAAATGATAAGCCTAAACAAACGGCCGCTTCTGGTCGCCATACAAAATGACTACGAAAAGTTAAGAGAGGCGAAGCAGCCAGAACGCCCAGAAGTCAAACCTGACTTGGGGCAGGCGACAATTAGTGGTGTTTAAAAGTAGTGGCACCTGTTCCAAGCCAGAAACTAAATGCCTATTCAGTCAATTTACTTTTTGTGCTGTAAATAATATGCAAAGACTATGTTCTTGACTGTAACGTGAGTTTAAAAAGACGACATGACACGAAGACCATGTTAGGTCCTTATCACCCGAACGATCCCTATGTACAATCTGCCCAATAATCTCATAACTCATCATAACTCACCGCCATTTCAGCTCAGAGGATAAAACTAGTCAACAATCAGAAATTAAACAGTAATAAAACGAATTCAGATTTGGCAACAATTCACCAGAACCAAACAAAATCTGACTTAGACCCAAAACAACACCAAAGTCACTTTGTCCGTTTTCGCGGGAACTCAGTCCCGAAATTCTATTCAGTAGAGGTGGAAGAGATGCGGCTTTTGTGCGTAATGCATGGCCGCCATTTTAGTGCTCCACATTTCTCAATGAACAAGTGATCGAGTAAACCATCAATCTATATTGATCAATATAGGTCGATGGAGTAAACAAAGCAACTTTATGACCCTTTTAGTAACAACAGAAAAGCTTACTCCTTATTACATTGCTTCATTAACCCAAAATTCGTCTTAAAACTTACTGCTGTGGAATTCTATTATTAGTAACGGTGAGGTTTTGAAAGCTATAATTGAAGACCTTGGTGCAAGAACCAGGTAAGTCGACTTACCTGGTTATCGTGAAAGTTAGCTTAAAATGCTCCTGACGTAGAGGCGCATGTATGGTGTAAATTTCAAGCTGGTAGCTGCAAAATTAAGGGAGTAGGTAGGACAATAACCAGGCAACTCAACTTACCTGCTTTGAGAATTTTCGCATTCCGGTGCCATGATTGCGTGCATAAATGAGATAAGTCAACAAACCCGGTTATTGCATAAAAGATCATAGCCTCTCGGTTGCGAGCAATAGACATGTATGTGAACAAACCTGATTATTGCACGCAACCGTGAGCCAGTTATATACGTTGTCGGATGCATTAGCGAAGTAAGTAAGGATATAATAACAATATTCTGCCACTAGATGGAGACCATTTAGCCATTTTCACGAACTTCAAATCGGTATCATTCAGTTACCTTCTTCTGGCTCATGTCTCTAGGCCTAATGTTTATCATTTCCATGCAATAACAAGGTTTGTTCACATATTAGATTCTTACATGTAAATAAGTTTCCAGCACCACACGAAAGTTGCTTATAATTTACATGCAACAACAAATTTTGTTCACTTACATGATTCTTGCATGGAAAGAAGTTCCAAAACTACAGGGAAGTTTCAATGCCATAACCAGGTTAGTTAACATATGTGATTGTTGCATCAAAAAAATTCCAGAACTACAGGGAAGTTTCAGTGCAATAACCAGGTTAGTTGACATATGTGATTCTTGCATCCAAAAAAGTTCCAGAACTACAGCGAAGTTTCAGTGCAATAACCAGGTTAGTTGACATATGTGATTCTTGCATCCAAAAAAGTTCCAGAACTACAGAGAAGTTTCAGTGCAATAACCAGGTTTCTTGTTCATTTGCCCATAAAATACTAATTAGCAACAGCCAACCTTTAATAATTTTATTTTATGATCAGTTACGATTAGATGCACCTTATACTTTTTAAATTTTGTCGTTATCTATTTCCTGGACGAAACGGCAAGCTTTTGAAGAGCAAAAAACATTAAAACTCGATTTGCCGAAAACTATGATTTTTCACTTACCTGGTTCTTGCACCAATGTCTTCAATTATAGTTTGCTTTGATCTGTGCTAACTTAGATTCATTCTTAACCGGAAACTATTTATGAATGTCCATGCAACAAAGAAGACGTTTTAAAAATCAGATTCATTAAAATGATGAGAAAATGTAACCTCAGTGCCACATATAGAATGTTACTTTCTTAGTATTCTTTGACCAAGAAAACACAGCTCCAGACTGGCCGCCAATTTGTCTGCAATTTTTGTTTCCTGGCAGTGCTACATTAGACTATGTGTCTTTAGTTTCATCGCATTCCTTGACACCAAAATTTTTAATTTAGACTCTAAAATTAAGTTTCCATCATAGACAATACTTCACTTATAGTAATTTCAAGCCATTGGCCACCATTTTTGCTACCATCTTCTTTTCACATGCAACCACTAAAAATCAAGCTTTCTAACCTCAATTTTCGTTTTCAGCAGGGTCAAATATTATTAGTCTAAATGATTTCCTTCTTACAGTGATTTCTAGAGCCCTTTTCGCGCATCTAAATGGGCCTGATAGAGTATTGGATAACACATGGCACAGAGAGCGAGAGGTACCGAGTTAGTCCCGTAGGACGGATATGCTTTGTAGGCTGCTATTAGCGCCGTGTATTGCAGGCTGTCTGTTCTGTTAGTACAGTCAAGAGTTTTGAGCAATGTCTTCTGTCATTTGTGTTCCTGTGAATTGTTTTCCTGTTTTTGGTTCATTTAGTTTCTTTTCTGTTTTTTTACTTTAACATTCACTTGGTCACTGCAAGTATGTTTTCAATTATAATCTTTCTTTAAAGGCCACCATTAATTTTCTAATGTAATCTGTAATTTGGTGTCCCTACTTAGCGGGATTCTTTATCCCTTTAGGGCCTCCTTTTTTGTAGCCGTGTTGAAATTTATATGTAAACCTGATGAATTTGTTAATTTGGTTGCAAAATAAACATGTTGATTGATTGATTGATTGATTGAATTGCATACTTGTACACTGTAACCGGTTGCGGTTTGTCAACCGGATTGTTTCAATAAACGAAAATATTAGTATTATTGTAACGATTATCTACACCAATAGATACGTAGCAAACTAGAGTGCCCTCTTGTGATTGGTCCTATAGATGAAACGTCATAGATATGTGTACGCTAAATTAGTGACGTCAGAG
>JACEVL010003295.1:0-13352 GCA_020284085.1 Aporrectodea caliginosa
AAGTGAAAGAAAATTTGCACACAAAGAATTTTAACACCACTTACATACTGACAGAAACAGTATCCTACAGCATCATATCCATAAGGACTGCAAATGTCTGGCATCCGCAGTGCCAAAGCTTCACAGACAGACAGACAAACACAGACACAGACAGAAACATGCCCTGCGCATTCTTGTTGCGCATGTCCTCAAGGGTCTGCAGCTTTTTGATGTAGTACGTGCAACAACAGTGGCTCGTTTACTCTATGCTGCCCCGGCATGGTGGGGTTTGCGGGACAACAGGATAGATGCCGACTTCAGTCAGTAATAAGCAAGCTAATCCGCCTCCGGTACCTTCCTGAAGACTACCCAAAATTTGAGCGACTTTGTCTTGAAGCTGACACGTCTTTTCTCTGCGGTCCTGATGAACCAAGGCCACTTACTGCATAGTTTACTTCCACCAAAAGCCCCAACAATATACCCTGCGACCGCGATCGCATGACCATTGTGTACCTCTTGCAGATAATTTACAGCGACAGACGTTTATTGTTAGAATGTTGTACTCGTATTGACATTAACTGTTGATTGTTGTTAAGATGTATGTACACCAGAGTGCGGATATGCAGTTGGTTTTTAATAAAGAATATACTTACTTGCTTACTTTACAAACAAACACAGACACAGACAGACTAACTGCCTGACTGACAGACGGACAGACAGACAGTGACACAGACAGACAAACACAGACAGACAGTGACAGAGACAGAAAACACAGACACAGACAGACAAACTCTCTGACTGACTTTCCTTGATTTTGCCTTTTTAACCTTGAAATGACCTTGGGTTAATTACAACGTCAAAAGGCCAAAATAAAGGGAAAACTGCCATAACTCAGAATCACCCATATAATGCAACACTTGACCAAGCAATTGCCATTTTCTAATGATTTTGACCTTTTGGCCATGAAATTACCTTGGATTATGTTAGCCTACCAGTTCCATGTCTTCTCTAATAATCGGCCCGGCCAAACAGGTAAGGAAATCTCCCTAATAGAATAATTTTCGACTGAGTTATGCCATTTTCCCTTGATTTTGACCTTTTGACCTTGAACATTGAACTGTGTCGGCCCGAGCGTGTGATTTTCCTCTTAAATTGACCTGTTTGAATTAAAAATAACTCCGGATCGTCTTACATTCAATAGCCTTGTTTTAGCTTATCAAGACGAGAAACACAAGAAAGAATTAGCCGATTTCAACAATTACTGGCCGAGATCTGGCCATTTTCTATGATTTTTGCTGGATTCAACGTTTTCTAACATTGAAATTAACTCGAGTGACTCTTAATATAGTTTCAATAATTTTGTGCAGAGCAATTGCCATTTCACAATGAGTCAAACAAAACAAAAAAATTCATCCAAATCGGACTCTTCGTTCATTGTATGTGATAAAAAGTGTAAATTGAGAATGGACCCCAGCTTCTGAGTAGTCCCATCACAAGTGCCTGTAGTGGGTAGTAATAATAATAATAATAATAATAATAATAATAATAATAATAATAATAATAATAATAATAATAATAATAATAATAATAATAATATTCGTGTTTATTAATTCCAACTGACAAACCGCAGTAAGATTAGGCCTAGACATGCTATAGTAGCAGCAGATGATAACAAGTTTAACAGCAGTCGAATTAACTGTATGGCAGCCATGCAAGGCACCTCTCTTTCCTACTGCTCATTTTCTAAAGCCACCTAGGGAGTTGAAGGCTGAGTCGACCTTTACAGAGGAACCTGGTGTCGATCCCGCCTTCCTGCTTGATGTTCCGTTCTTCACGCCAAAGCGTTACTATTGTTCCATCACCAAATTTAAGGAGTCCATGCCTTTAACAGATCTGTGTGTTCGCAAATGTGTGCGAAGTAGGCTATACTAAACACTGAACACTAATCAAAGAAGCCATTTGCGCTCTTTCTAAGATGTCGAATAAGTTTTAACGGAATTTATTGCCTGCCCTATTTTACTTCAGATGAATTATTACCCTAAGTTACCCATCAGTTACTAAGTTACCCATCAGTTACTACTTCTGTTGTCTCTTAAAATGTTGGTTTGAAGAACACACACGCGCCTCTCCGCAAGTTGCAAACAGCTATCTATTATTCTGATTGATTTCCTTATTACAGCATAATTAAACAATAAGCTGATAATATTATTATGTGGGCGACATTGCCTAAGTTCTCGGCCATTGTCATTATAGCATTGCACAATGCACAATTGTTACTTGTCCCTTTAACATTGTGGCCATACACGACACATCATAGGCACATGCGTTGACTATTTCATGGACGCAATTAGATTTCACTTGCACTTCCTATTGTTTGCAGTCGTAATCAACTTAATTATAATTTATTGCTGCCGTTTCTGCCTTTAATTCACTTGACACCGAGGACTGCAGGTTTTCCTGTTCTGCAACATAATAATGCAACGTCATTTGTAGTTTTCCAAATTGTTATAGGGCCTATAGAGAAATCAAGTTGTGGATGCCTTTCCTTTGGCCTCAGTGTCCATTTCTTCCACTTCCTGTTCATTGTAACTCGTGTTAAACCAACCCGGATGCTGAGTCATGTAGCCGATTTTGATTTCCGATTTGGCCATTCAAGTACTGCACATCATATGTTGAAATTATTATCATTTAATTATTAATTTATTACTATAATTGTTGTTGCTACTGGTGTTCTTTTTAGGAGAGAAAGGACAGCATATTTATTGAAGGCAAGCTAATAAAGCTAAAGCTATATATATATAAACTTACATTGCAAATACGCGGATGGGGCTCATTGTTAACGAATTATTTATTATCTCGCATGTAAACCTAATGAACGGATACGCAATGTATAGGCCCTATACATAAATAGATGAATACCTATACACATTTAAATACAAACATAAATACACAAACATACACGCATACATGCATACATGCATACATGCATAATAGACACTAATACGCACATACACTGATACACGCATACATGTATGTATACATGCATGCCTATAGCCTGTATATACATTCACTCACACATACAATGATAGTCTGTATGAATGTATGTATGTATCTCTTCCGTTATACACACATATAAAAATACATACACATACGGACATAATACATGCATACATGCATACATACACTAATACATACACGCACTGATGCATACATACATGCATACATTACATACCCTTTAAATGCATTCACCAATACATAACATGATAGTATGTATATGTATATATATATATATATGCGCGATCAATTCATTGAAAAATGAGTAGAATCGAGGACGTAGGGTCGCTGTTGAAAAACGTTTACATTTACATTATCAAATTTCGATTGTATTCAGGGACGGAATTAACAATCTGCCGCTTCAATATGGCAAGCTCTTTGGCCGCCCCTAAAATGTATGGTCCAAAGTTTTAACTGAATCCGGGCCTGTCGTTGGATGATTTGGATCGGTTACAGCTTACACTGTGAATCTCCAAGTCGATTTTCAATTGAATGGACGAGTTCACACTTTACGTGTGATCTGCTCTCTCTCCACAAACCATGAAACAATTCAGTTTACCCACTGTACAGCAATTAGTCACCACTCAATGATTCGGGTCATTCCCACACTGAGAGGTATTCCAAGGCAAATTGAACTCGTGAACTTAGACCATTTCACACACGTAGGCTACACAATTTTGCACAGCTGTAAGTTTGTTAGCCTAGGCCTAAAGTAGGCCTAGGGCCCACCATCCTCGTTTCTGATTGGGACCGTAAGGAAATTATGTTGTTCCTCTTGTACATCAGGTCGGCGTTTAGTCACAGTTCCTGGTCCACTGTCAGCGACTCTCTTATAGAGAAAATAATTTATCATAATTATTAGGCCTATGCCATTCGGTTTCTTATGGGTTTTAATGTTCGCTGTTGCCCAGCCTCAGTGTGCACTTCTGAACTTTGTAAGGGGTATTATGACATGCCAATATTGTATTGTACAAATTGCATCATTTCATGCTATAGACTTTGCAAGAGAGAGACATTCGTCTCCTGTGCCCTTTTAAATTTTCCTAAGAAACATGTCTATTTCTCTCAAGTGGTGTATCTTTGAAAACACATATTAATCTAATCTAATACAATAAATTTTATAATCTAATCCTATCTAATTTAATATAATCCAAAAATCTAACCCTATCTAATTCACTTCTACATTCACACCCAATCGAATCGAGCTTCAGACCATTATTCAAACCTTTTATCAGAATTGCTTTTGTAACGGCGTCTGCGACGCGCTATCTGGCGAATGCCACGGCAACGACAGCTACGCATAGCGCCTCTGGCAGCATTTTAAATGCATGTAGTAGGCCTACGTCCGTGCCTTTGGGATTATCCTACTCGTTTTTAGCAATGGATAAATATTGATATTGTCGGCTGCAAATCACGCAAATATTAGACTTATCAGCTATGCGGCAGCAGCAGCAACTGCAACAACAACAACAACAACTCAGATAACCACTAGCTACACGGTAAACGGTAAACCAGGGCTTGATGTGCGAATGATAATAATGCGGATGGGTTTGGTTTTTGATTGTAGGGCCGCCTGCAGCTACTAGTCCAGCCAGGATGCAACAAAATCGAACGGAATAGATGCCACAGCGAAACTTACATAATTTTATTATTAGGCCTAGCCTATATATTTTATTCACATTTAATAATGTACTAAATATTAATCAAATTGGCCTATTATATTAATTTTTTAATTAATCTAATTTATTATTTATATGAATTCAATTTAATATCTAGGTCTACTTGTATAAATAACTGTAGATAGAATTTTTAGAAAGTAATACACATCGAGTTGTGGTCGTTTCAAATGTTCTCTTCTAACACCTTTAAAATGGGTATTCCTTATGCTACATAATATTATAACATTGTGTTAAATTCGATCACAAAAGAAGAACAGCATATCATAAATAAGAACTCTTTATTGTAAATCAAACACAGAACAATCGCAAAGCAAAATGCTGCAAACATTGACTCTATTGTAAATATTATTATTATTAGTACTAATATCTTAGGCATATTTAGCATCTATTACTAAAATGACACAGGCACAAACTGTTAGCACAGTCGAATACGACCATTTATGTGCTCTGTATAAGTGTATTATATGATCCTTGTAATGACGCCTATCATCGTCCATATGACGGCGTCGTTAAATAAACGATATTAAGCTATAGTTAAAAACGTTTATTCGAAACAATCCTCCTTAGTATTGTTTAGTAATTGAAATACATGTAATTGAATTACATGGTCTGTAATTGAAATATATGTAACTGAATTACATTTAAGTCCAGTAACTGTAATTGTATTTCAATTACAATAGCCTAATGCATGTAATTTGTAATTGATTGAAGTGTAAATTACGAATTACTTTTATAAAATCAGCAACGATGCCAGCCTCAGCCTGCCGGGTTCACCCAGGCCACCCGTTAAATTTAATAAACTGCTCTGCATCATGACTGCATGGCAACATAATTGTCAACATTATTCTATCCTTACACCCCTCTTACAATCTTACAGCACACTTTGATAGACCCCAACAGCAAGGGCTGACCATCACTATCCATGCAATAATTCACTCATTCTTAGCTAGCTTACTGCGGCTACCTAAAGACAACACAGCTTCCATCGTCAGCTCCAGCTCAACTTCTCTTTAGCACTGCTGGACAAATTGACACACCCAGGCGCAATCAACTAGGCCTAACAGACTATCATTTAAAAAAACTTCTACTCCTAATATTAAATAAAACTGTAACTTGTTTTTATGGATTATTGTAAATCATATTTCGGATACTTGACAAACTTATAATGCAATTATATGTAGATTACAATTTACAGGCCATTGGCCCATTGGACGTTTTAGTTAAAAAATAGAGTAAATTACAAATTATAGAAAAAATTCTAAATCGTTTGCCAATTTTAAAGGAATAATTGAAAATCAATTGGTAAATGAATTACAATCAAAATGTAATTGTAATTCAATTACTTCCAGAATCAAGTAAATGCAATTGTAATTCAGTACATATACAAACATGCAATTGCAATTATAATTGAATTACATTTGCAATGTAATTAATACACCACTGATATTCATCCTTTTCTTTCGTCTTTATCTCTGACTCTTCTCCCACTTACACGACGACTTCTAATCGCATATGAACTTCCTGCTATGGCGCCACCTAGCGTGCAGTGGCGCGTTGTAGATGTCGAGGCTGTGTCGGACTTTAGCTCATTTTATTCAAGAGGCTTACTAAGTGCATCGTCCACGTTTGCCTCGAGAGTTTTCTTCTGTTCTACAGAAAAGCTACAGGAAATCAACTGACCAACTGGACAACTAATCATCTGATCAACTGACCAATTGAAAAACTGACCAACTGACCAACTAACCAACTGACCAATTGACCAACTGACCAATTGAAAAACTGACCAATTGACCAACTGACCAACTGACCAATTGAAAAACTGACCAACAGAAAAACTGACCAACTGACCAATCTAAAAACTGACCAACTGACCAATTGAAAAACTGACCAACTGACCAATTTAAAAACTGACCAACAGAAAAACTGACCAACTGACCAATTTAAAAACTGACCAACTGACCAATGTAAAACTGACCAACTGACCAACTGGCCTTCTGGTCAACTGACCAACTGATCAACTGGAAAAACTGACCCACTGATCAACTGACCAAATGACCAAATGACCAACTGACCAAATGACCAACTGACCAAACGACCAACTGACTAACTAACAAACTGACCAAATGACCAACTGACCAACTGACCATCTGACCAACTGACCAAATGACCAACTGACCAACTAGACAACTGATCAACTGGGCAACTGACCAACTTAAAAAACTGTCAAAATGAGAACTGTACAATGTACATCTGGTCAACTGTAAAAAAATGACCAAAAAATTAATGACCAACTGGACAACTGACCAAGTGACCAACTGGACTCTGTCCTTCGAACGACGATTCGTCATTCATGTCACCGATGCCCCTAGTTTTCAGATACTGGGTTACAGAGTAATAGTGAGCTTATATCCTCTGGCCGGTCCAGAAGTTCAGATGTGGGGTAAAATTTTGCCTTTGTAGGCCTATACGTTTCCTTCTCCATAACATTTGATAGCAGGAGTTCAACAACCGATTCTTCGTGTTCTGATTCATAATTTCTCCTTTGTGGAATATTTTCTTATCCTAAACTTCCTTGCTATTACATGTATTATTCTTCTCTCCTGGTCATTTTGTCTTCTCCTGTGACCAATGGCCTCGGTCGTGTCTAGGGACATTCTCGTATGCACACTGTCTCTCACAGATCTGATCCGTTTATTGCACTCCGCTGTAAACCGACAGCGATCATCATCACCACCGCCACCGCCATCACGACCATGATCATAATGATCATCATCATCACACCATCAGCATCTTCCAGCAATTGACTAGAATCAATCTCTGTGGTGAACGACACACTCATAACACCAATGAGGTTAGGCCACCGGGGATTCTGATTTCAGCCAATTGCTTTTCAGCCAATGCGCTATCGGGGGGCGATAGCGCATTGGATAACAACTGGCGTAGAGAGCGAGAGGTACCGAGTTCGAGCCCCGTAGGGCGGATATGCTTTGTAGGCTGCTATTAGCGCCGTGTATTGCAGGCTGTCTGTTCTGTTAGTAGTTAACTAGTTAAGATTGTTTCAATTGCATAACATGTAAATGTACAGCGCAGTGCGTTTGTCAGGCGCTTAATTAAAGAAAAGATATTATTATTATTATTTTATATTTCTACAAGTTTTAGACACCTTAAACGAATTACACGGACCATTAAAAAAATAAAGCATACTAACTCATGTCATAACTCTGCCACTGTTTGCTTTCTGACAGTCTCCAGCCTAGATAAAAAGGAGGAGGGCGACGCTAATTATCTCTTTTTTTATGACAAAGCGACGCTAAACAGCAACTGATGCCTGATTACGCGTATTACAATACTAATAATACCCTAACAGCTCCTAGCATAATTTATTATATTTTACTCTTAAGGAATTACAATTAAAATTATTTCGGGTTAAAAAAAAAACTACCCGGTAAGGTAAAACATAAGATTGATTTTAACGACCTTCGCAACGTACGTTCCAGTTAAACGTTAAATGAACGCTAATATCAGTGTATGTTTAGACACCTTTAAATCGCTTCTTTCTATCGCTATATAGTTTAAATTTTCAACATCTGAGCTAACTACGGTTGAATCCGACAAGGCAAAAGATGTAGTTAATTGGAATTAAATCGCTGACGAAAACTTCGCAACTGCTCGCACTCTGGCAGTGCCAGTCCCAACTCTGGATAACGGAGGATGGCGACGACAATCATCTTCGTTATCACACAGCGTCGTTAAACATCAACTAACCAACAAAAACCATCCACTGTCGTTTTCGGGTGGTGCCAGTCCGAAGCCTAGATATGCCATGGAGGAGGTGGCAGTTAATTATCTTTGACCTACCTATCCTTTTCGCCCCAGGCGAAGCATAGGCCTATATATGTCCTGAGTGGCCGAGTGGGTTGGTAGCCCGATCTCCGCGCCGGCGGCCCGGGTTCGCTTCCCGGTCGGTCGGTTTATCAGAGATTAATTTCTCGGATCTTTACTGTGGGTGCCTCGGTCGCAATATAAACGTGGAGTACAATACAATACAATACAACACATTACAACTGGGGCGCGGTGGTATAGGGGTATGTTCGGTGCCTTGTAGCCGTAGGGTTGCGGGTTCGAATCCACCTCAAGCCGCCGCGTATGGGACCCTGGGCAAGTCCTTCACTCGCAATTGCTCATGCGCTTCGGCGTGAAACTCCGATTCAGCATCTGCGCAGTAGTCGGGAGCGCCTCTGAATGGGAAATTTGGTAGGGGCGCTAGAACAAGTGTTCAAATACAATAAAATACAATATTTGACGCCCTCTGACCTGTACTCCACGGTCCAACTCCAGGGGCTGCGCCAGCATGGGGCTAGGGTGGGCTGAAGCCCCTTCGCCCCTATCGGCGGCTCAGCCCCCCCGCCACAAAATAAATGGGGGAAATCACTGCCAACGCCAGAGAGGAGGGGAGAAAGGGAAGGAATTGGGGTTTTAGCCCCCCAAACCTGAAATCCTGGCGCCGCGACTGTCCAACTCACGTCGCACACCAAATTTTAAATTTGTTCCGCAAGCGAAAGCTTCGAATTCAAACGAAAATAATCACTGTATCTGGAAAAATGGCTAAACAGGTGAAAAACATAAAGCTCTTTAAACACTTACACATTTTTGTGCAAATACCGCCCCCTGGTCAGAGGGCGTCAAATGTAGGCCTATGCTTCGTGAGACGTAGCCTACGCTCTTACCGATTATCTAACTGGGCCTATGATAGGCTAAACAGAGATGAAGAAACGATGGTAGGCCTACCTGAACAGTGAACACAATGTGGCACATTCTTGCATATAATAATAATTATTATTATTATTATTAAGGAGTATTTATATAGCGCCCCTTCAAGGTAATCTACTCAGAAGCGCTCCCAGTCCAACCACGGCTAAACAATACAGTCTTGAGGTTTACAAAGAATGTAGTGGTGTGACCCCTAGGCACTAGGCGGAGTGCAACAGGGAGCCCATTCCAGGTCGTAGGGCCAGCGACCGAAAAGAGCGTCGCTGCTTTATGGTAGTCCGCGAGCGAGGGACTAAGAGTTCGGCTTGATTAGCTGATCGGAGAGCAGATCGCCGCTGGACACCAGAGGTGGAGCAGCAGAGTTCCCGCAGGTATGCGGGGAGCGATACCCTCCATGCAGCGCCAGACCAGCGCAGAAAACCCTATAGGCGATCCGCTGCGGAAATGGAAGCCAGTGTAGTACATTCCACATATACTCAGAGATGTGGCCAAATTTTGGGATTCGCCCAATAAGACGTGCCGCCGCGCGCAAAACCCGCTCTATACACCCAATCCGGACTGCTGGGAGCCCATCATAGAGGGCATAATATGAACTTTGTATTATTTACAGCAATTCCGTTATTCCCGGACGGTGTCACGCCCCCTAATAGTTCACATTCCCTTAGGCTACCCTCAATTCTTCCGCGTCTTCAAACAATCGCGTGACTCCAGTGCACTCCACCTCTGTACAACTTAATCATGATATTCATTTTATTTACACAAGTCATAAACATTATAGGACCTATCATTACAACACATAGCTTATTACATCGTCTTAAAGGTAATAAGTCCAATAGCAAAAACGGACGTGGCGGAATCTTAATAATCATTATTTCTCTTAAGTTTTCGTTTGCAAGTGAAACAGGGTTTAGTATTCTGGATTTCTGTCTGAAATTAAATGTGGCGAATATATTCTTACATTTTAAACGGACCAAGGTTTTCTAAAGTCAGTCATTTGAAGCGCATGCATTGACTCATCGTCATAGAAACTCCTCGCAATCCTCTGCTGTAAATTTCCGAATTCCTATGTAGACCACGTTACATGGAAGCAGACAGTAAGCCTATACGAACAAAAACAACCTTGAAGCCTGGTGTGTCGCGCCTATTGTATGCATACGAAGCAAGAAGAAATATTTCGGCTGACAGTTACATTAGCCCAGGGCTCCAAGGCCTAAGTATATCTAAGTGACTCCTAAGAAACCTGTTGATCTGTTACCTGTAATATACAAGTCTGCTACGTGGCCTGACTTTTGGGTTCTAAGGCCAAAATATCTATTTTGAGAACTTGCTGATAGAATTCTGTACAAAGGATAAAGGCAGGAAAAGTTTTGATGAGTTTCACGGTCACTTCCTTTGTTTGATGAATCAGAAGAAATATTATGTTGTTCTGACACATGAATTTGTCCACGTATGCTATTATGGCCAAGACTTTTGTAGTTCTGCGAAACACTACTGGTGCGTTTTTAAAAATATATCTAGGTGTTGTATACTCAGGCCTACTTATGGTGTGTTTGATGACATTGAGGTGCATTCTAGTAATGCACGTAATACATGCGAAAATTAGGCCTACTGTACAAAAAATCGCCTTCGTCTCAATATTTTAACCTTAATCCGACAGTTACAGACGTCAATTACAGTCTTATGAACTACTATGTTTTGCTAATAATCGTAATCGTACACGCAGTCCAAATTTATAATGCGCTACTCAAAAGCTAAGTGCAAAGCACCAGCTTATTCACGAGCGCTGCGTCTTATCTTATGCTTGTCGAGATCGACGGTCCACTGGAGATCGGAATCTGGTTCCCAGATAGACCAGAGCGAGACAGAGCAGCTGTTGCTAAGGCGGGTTTTGTTGAGGTTGAGAAAGCTTGGAAAGCAGAGGATCAATTGGTTTAGGGTACGGATTTAGCAGTAACCTACCACCATGCCACCACCTCACACATGCATCTATTGATAATTAGTTAAGACACACCTCATTTAGTCGTTAAGAAGCTATGTTCTGAGAGCATAGAAATAGCAACTCTTCTGTAGAAACTTGAGACCAAATTTTGTTTAAGGAACGTGTTTGTGTTCCGATTTTTGTTATGTATTCAGGGTCTCATTTTTAGTCTCCCTTAACGTGGATGGCCCTTGTATTAATTAATTAGTTAAGCAGACGTCTTTTCCCGAGTCTGGCTGTTTGAAAATAATTATTCCACCGCTTTGTTCGGTGCTCATGTTCCAAGTTGTAGCATCGTTTCAATTGTTTATAGTTGTAAATAAGACAACGCCTTAAAATAAGTGGCTTTGAAAGTCTCACCACTCCTCCCTAGACCAACAGACCAAAAGTGTATGGTCCTCATGGGCATGTATCTATCTGAGACACGTCTTAAAAATATGTGCTGCCTAGCGATTCTGAACGGGACCAAATATCTTCTTAAAACTCTTCACTTCTATTCTCAAGGTTGTCTCCAAAATTCATAAGAAAGTTTTGCCAACCAGTCTATCACTCATCCATCTCCTGAAAGGTGCAAGGTCATTGACATAGGAGCACATGAACGTCTGCTGTAAGTCTACGAGTTTTTATGTAGACCGACGTTACAAGGAAACAGACGTCATAAACATTTTAAAAGTAGAATCGATTTTATAATGGTAAGTATGCAAGTCTGCGCGTCCTATTTCTTTTTGACGCGGGGAAAGCTGAGTATCATCGGCATACTGCTGTTACTGGACCATGAGCGTCCGGAGATGGGCAAGGGGCATTTGGAGTTTGCACAAATTAAAAAAATTACTAATCATCTTAGTTTTTAACAATGAATGGCTATGGTTTTTCCACAGTTTTATTTTTTATCCAAACTAGTCAAGATAACCTGTAAATTAAAAATATATATTATATAAAAACATTTGAACTCTTAACAGTTTTGTATTTGAAATAAACGGTCAGAAATTGGGGAACATAGATCCGAGAACGCTAAAAACAGGTTCCATATATCATGTCAAATGCTTCCATGCAAAAGCGCTGGCGGCTGTTGAGATCCGTGCCAGACCTCCTGACCGCGGAAGCGAGCGCCCAGGGTGATGAGATAGGCTGCTTTTGGCACCCCGTCCCAACAATTCCAAACTTTGGCCCCGTTAACAAATTTTGCCCCCCCCTAAAACGTCCTGCGGACGCCCATGTACTGGACTTCAAAGTGATTGGCTATACGGCTGATTGAAGTGAAGATAATAAATGATTAGGGGTTGAAAACACATCCATGCGCAGCAACAGCAGCGCCAGAGAGAAGGACCAGACCGTGCAGACAGACGTACTTGCCGAGACCGTTTGCAGAGGTAAGAAACTAACCAGTCTAAGGCATTCCCAGAGACACTGAAGCTTTCATTTAGTCAATTAAAATGTAGCATATGGTCAACAGTATCAAAAACAGCACAAGGATCGAAGCATCAATCAATCAATAATAAATCACATGGTTTCTTAAGGGAGGCACTCATTTTACCTTATCGGACTGACCGGCGTATTACAGAGCAGCGTAATGCTGAGTAGCATCGGCATTCACTGCTGTCACTGTACTTCCAATGGATTTGCTGTCCGGCTCATTAAAGTGAATGCAGTAAAGAAATATGGGCCGATAGCAGATCGATGTGTAATAACAGCAGTGCATAGAGAAGTATCAGACCGAACAGACGTACCAATGCCCACTTGCTGAGACGCTTTGCAGAAGTAAGAAGTTAGCCAGAAATACTAAAGTTTCTAGTGAGTCTATAAAGAAGTAGCACGTGTCCAACAGTATCAACACAAATGTTGAGACATACTTCGAAACAAGATTTTCCAGTAGGCCTCCTATCAATAGATGA
>JACEVL010003296.1:7500-14159 GCA_020284085.1 Aporrectodea caliginosa
CAATGTCTTATTGTCTATCCTACTTATTATATGAAATGGAAGCGATGAACCCTACAGAGGAGACCTGAACTCTTTTGATTATGTCATAAATTGTGAAATCTAAAAAATTCTCGGAGCTAGGCCGATCTTAGATGTGTCGATGGTATTTCCAATAAAAAATTATATGGAAGCTCGTAGGATGAAGGAGAGTTGAAAAAAATTAAAAACACAAGATTTCTGAAAAAAGTTCTACCGCCATTAACCCTGTGCTGAAGTTTGTTTATAATAATTATTTATGTTATGCTTAAGACATCTGTTAAAAGGTAGGAGGAAGACTTATAAAAGCCTTAAGATTTGCTGACGATCAAGCAATGTTGGCGACGACACAGGCAGGTCTACAGAAGATGATGGACAAATTAAATCTGGCCTCAAAGACATACAACATGAAAATAAACATTGGAAAGACAAAGAGTATGAGGATAAGCCGAGAGGAGGGGGAGGTAACAGAGAAAATAAAAATCAACGGTGAAGTGGTGGAACAGGTCAAGAGCTTTTGTTACTTGGGAAGCATGATAACAACAGATGCAAGGTGTCAAAGCGACGTGAAACGAAGAATAGCACTGGGAAAAGATGCTTTCATGAAAAGAGGAGAATTGTTGAGAGGAGGGCTAAATAAAAGCCTAAAGAAAAGACTGGTCAAAACACTGGTATGGAGTGTGGCACTATATGGGTCAGAGACCTGGACCATCAGGAAAGATGAGATTAAGAAATTAGAAGCCTTTGAGATGTGGATCTGGAGAAGGATGGAGAAGGTGAGCTGGACTGAGCATATAACGAATGACGAAGTACTACAAATGGTTGATGAAAAACGATCGCTAATAACAACAATAAGAGAAAGACAGAAGAACTGGGTGGGGCACGTATTAAGAGGAGACTCCCTCCTGAAAGAAATCATAGAAGGGAGAATGGTAGGGAAAAGAGGGAGGGGAAGACCGAGGCAGATGATGCTGGGATGGATGGCCGACGGATACAGCGAATTAAAGGAAAAGCACAGCACAGAGAAGAGTGGCGTCATTGGAAGTTGGAACCTGCCGAAGGGCAGAGAACTTAAAGAAGAAAGAAGAAGACATCTGTATAAATTTTGTTGTTTGCAGTTGAGACTATTTCCCTGCAGCTTGTGTCTCTACTCTCTTTTTTGTTTGTGTGTACTTCTGTCATGATTGGTGAATTAACATTAATATATTGGTAGCAGATCTATTTCTGTAATTCGATTGTTTTTAGCGTTGTAATGTTGGTAATAGTAAATTGTGTCATTTGTAATACTGTCGGCATTACTTGCTTTCGTATAAACACTCCTAACATTATATTTTTAAAATGAAATTACTAAATTTTGGTATCACCATTCGCATTATTATCAATATTATCCTGTGCTGTAAACCAGATGACTCGACGTTGAGAAAAGAGAAATCTTCGGCTGAATAAGTTCACATGCCGGTGTAATTATTTTATGATTGGCAGGTCGCATCCTGCCACAGCGCTCTGTGATGCATGTCAGGTGATGAGATGAGCAGACTCCCTTGCATCATGGATGCTTGTAATCTGACAGGTGTGAATAAGCTGTCATTTTTTCGTGCAATATGCTGACGCTCCTGGAGAGCCCACCAGAGACATGACACGCTCTTATGTAAGAGCGTGCCACGTTGCAAGGTATAAGGTGAGGCTATTACAAGAAATTAGACCTATGTAAATGTTATATTACGTATTATGCAATTACATATAATCTGACAGTTACACTTATCATTCATCTGTTCAGCTGTTGCCCACTGCCTTTGAAACCATAGATGTCCTAAGTAATGCCAGGACGTCAGAGTAGCAGCTCTCACATACATTTCAATGTATGCAAATATATCGACTGATTGGAAGTATTGCGCTATATAACTCGAATCTGTCGCCACTGATAGAAGAAGCAGAACCTTCTAAAGGAAGTTCTCGTGGTCAGCATCGATACGTCTACGTCCAGACTTACACCCAGCTTGCAGACGACAAGCTGTTGATTCCAATCAGAGAAGTGCTACTTTATCACAATTCCGTAAATGTGTTACTGCACCATCGCATGTACCCTGCTATGTATATACTGCGTATTTGTCGCATTAAGCCACAGCCGATTACACAACATCCATTCTGTACCTCCGCTGCATTGGCTCTTGTAGATGACATGTGTGGCATATGAGACCATATGCCACACATGCAAGTGCAGCGTATGGATGGCATGTATAGGGTTGCCAGACGTCCGGCAAAAGGAGGATATGTCCTCCTTTATGGCCTCATGTCCTCTGTGGGGCAGGCAATGCTAAAATCCTGGAAAATATCCGACTTTTGTATGCTTGCTGTATTAAGCTATTGGCTATTATTTCATGGCAGCTTTTAACGACTTTACACGCGCACGATGTCTCTGAGTTTCCCTCGAGCCCTACGGGCTAACAGTCCAATCTACTGTACCTATTTGTTTTATTGCAGGCTTTTTACAGCTCTATTTCTTGCTGCGAAGAGTTGGCTCCTAACTGAAATACTGTGCCTAATCAAGTAGGCGCAATTGATTGCTTAAAAATACTTTGCAACATTATGATAAAAGCCTCAGTTGATTTCATACAGCTTACAAATGTGACTTCGTTTCTTGGGTATACCTATAGGAGACCATCATCTGACTCCGAAGTCCGGAGTGAAACATTCAATGCATCCTACTTTGTCCGCCTTTCCGGCTTTCTGCTTCCTCCTTAGGCTATCCATGTATCTGACAACCCTACATATAGGCGTGTAGAGTAGCCTACAATAATTATTATTGTGCGTCGTCAGCATATTGCTGAATCCGCGCTCCTAGAGAAGTGACGAGTTGAGCCAAATCAGCCGCGTGTAGAGGATGTAAAGAAGCGGCCCAAGCACTAAGCCTGGAGGAGCATCGAGGGCCACTGGACTGGTGTCCAAGCTCTGCAGTCTGACCCGATTGATAACATGATTGGCCATCCATTCCATTAGTAGCTTGTTCAAAATCTCAAGATCGACCGTGTCAAACGCTGCGCTTACAACCAGGAGAGCAAGCAGCGTGACAAGACCAGAACCAATGGCGTCACATCTGTCTTTGATGAGTATCAGAAGAACCATCCCTTCCTGAAACCGGACTGGAGTATAGCGTTCCGTTGGTCATTTTAGGTAAAGCTTTGTGCATCTCAAAATTACTTATTAACTTCTAATGCACAAGCAAGGCATAGACTGATGGTGCAAAGTACAATTCATATATATATATATATATGTAGATTATATATATATATATATTATATATATATATATATGAATCGTTAACTATTGCAGCCGTAAGAATGATGCTAGTGCTCAGTATGTAAAAACGATTATTACGTCTGCTTAACTTGTTTATATAGATTAGTATTTAGTAGACATAAATGAAACTGCATATACTGCACTATATATCTGACTTAGCAGCCTGTATGTGTACTACGTATTGGCAATTATTGTCCGACGATATAATAAGCTATACCGCAATATCGAACGGATCTCTGTAAAAACGTTCAATGCCAAACGTTCTGCAGTGTTTTTTGTCATTATTAGCCGAATATTTTTCTGTTCGATCTTCCTAGACTATGCAAAGGCATACGTCACACAGTCTGAGCAATCTTCTATGAATTAATATCTTGGCTTGTAACGTTTCTGAGCATAGATGTGTATCTTCGATTCCATGTGGCTGTAGTAATTGCACGACAGACGTTAGCAGTATTGCAAGCAGTAATTGTAAATCACACGATAAGCACAGTCCTTGATACACAAAACAATAATTATTAGATGGTATATGCATCGAAGATATTGCTGTCTGATACAGAAAATGCAATTCAACTGATCCTAACAAAAACTAATCTTATAATCTTACTTGGCCTGTCTAGAGAATAGTCCAAGATTTTAATTTTAACGTATCTACACATGTATTCCTATCTGGTTATTTAAATGTGGCCTTCTTGTAATGTGCTTGCCACAGACATCGATCCTCTTATAAGATTTGGGGATCGACATATGGCGAGCACATGTGCTTTGTAATTCTCGGCTCAAAAGTCCCAGCAATGTCCTTGGGAAAACTCACCTCAAAGTGCCGTAGTCAAAGGGTTCAGAGGCATAGCTATCTCGTAGTTGAAAATTAGCTCAAAAGCAGCTCAGATCAAATATAGGCCCAGCTGAGATCGATTTTTAAATAATTCTTAGGTATTTCGTTTTGGTTGATTGCCTTGTTCACTTAAGACTCGACTGCTGTAACTCCTCATCCATTATATTGTCTCGTATCAAATAAAATGTCTTCAAACGATTTACAACTCTCACGGCCGTGCTGTAACTATATTCCCCAAACATCATCACTCAACCCCGGATCCCAATAACCCCATAACTGTCTTAAGATCCCTCAACGCATCCACTGCAATACTTCTCAATCTTCATGAAATCGTAAGCTGTCTACTCATTCTGAGACCTCTCTATCTTGGGACCCCACTCCATTGCGCTCTCAAGTTCTGCCATCTATCCTTAGACTATGCTGAGCCATCTGTTTTTACGAAATCCCGAAAGACCTCAGTCATTTCGCTATCCCTCATTCCATTCAGTAAATGTCAGCTCTCATGACTACGCCTGTCCCTCTCCTGGAAAATACAATGTATAATGAAAACGAAACTTTTAAAACTGTCCTATGCTACATCTGATAATGGACCATCTTTGTAACAACAGTAGCCGTCATAATCACTTTACACCTTAGCAAACGTTACTTTCTCATGTCTTTCTCTGATCCCAGGGCTCTGACCTGACACCGAACTGACCCACTGACTCTTAACGACTTCATGCATTAGCTATAGCACCGCTTAATAAGCTGGTCTTCCTGACGCATCATTTGTGTACACGGTGCTGAGAAATCTCGTAGATTTACATTTCATTACATTGTACAGAACAGCTATAAAATAGTACCAGAGACTTGCTGCCTTAAAATCAATTGATTTTTTAACATAATAATTATTATATCTCTCACAATTTATTCAGTAGCAGAAATACAGCACAACTCCTGCATAGGTTATATATCAGTATCAATAATTTACGTCTTTTATATAAGTTTTTTTAATGTTATTCAAAGCAGAGACTTACAAGTTCGAACGAAGGCGCTAGTATGCTGAAGCCAAGCTCAAGCATAGTGATCCACAGGAGAAACAGTCATTAGTCAAATCTTGGCTGCATTTGAGACTTGTAATATTTTATTTTATTTATTTATTTATTATACATTTATTACACGCCACTATCTAATGACTGAACTTCGATTGATAATAATATATTTTCGTTTATTCAACAATCCGGTTGATACACCGCAACCGGTTACATTGTACAATTATGCAATTCACAAGACACAAATCTTAACTACTAACAGAACAGACAGCCTGCTAACTACAAAGCATATCCGCCCAACGGGGCTCGAACTCGGTACCTCTCGGTCACTTAGCCACATGTTATCCAATGCGCCACTGAGCAATTTTGAGTTCAGGATTTACTTGTCCCTACACAGTAACCGTCTCAGAGGAGGCTCGAACCCTACTCTTCGCGTTGCAAGGCGAGCGCTCTAACCATTCGAACACCATGTAATATTCCTCAGGGTGTGTCTATCGTAGACCTCTGCAAAAGTTATTTGCAAAAAAAACCAGAATATCAGAATTATTGTCAGACGGCAATCTATCACGGTCAGCACTATAGTGTGCGGCGTGACTCATTATTCATGGAACAAGAATGGATGAGTGGAGATGAGACTCTGTAGGCTTTTCCAGCTTGCTAAGGGGCAAAGATCTGACATCATGTCATGGCTCCGTGGACGCAGAAGTCATGAGCCGGATGGCTCACAACAGAAACGTTGTCAATCATAAACACCCAGGCATTCGACAAAGAACTAACCAGGTAAACTCGTACCATTCTCCTAAAAGGAGTCTTTATTTTCCACGTTGTAGGTTCAAGGATCGTATCTCTCTTCGTACCTATAATTGTCATATCCTTGTGTTTTATAATACATGTCTATCTTCGTACACTCTAATAATTATATATAACTCAAGAATTGGGTTGACAGTTAAGAGTTTAAGGCACCCAGGAGGCAACTAGCTACTTTCATAGTACTATATAAAGTTCTCATTGCAGACTACATATGCAACATAATATATAACTTTGTTTAAAAAAATCACATTTTATATATGCATGCATGATATGAAAGCCTGGACAATGAACACTGGAAACTAGGACAATCGATCGTCACGATCTATTTAAATGGGCATTTAATACCTTCTGTTGTTCGCAATATAGTCGATAATTGCCTTTGTATTTCGAAAGCTATCATAAAAATTATGATAGTCGCTAAAACACTGAGAAAATCTTAGTTGAAATCGCCCTGTAGGTGGCCCGCCATGCCGTCGTGGTTACAATGGTTTGGTGTTATATAGAACACTATTTCACGATCTATTTTATTGTACGTCAGTGCTATTGAATCCACGTGACTTCTATGCCTCTTACCCAGCACTATAAACTATCGATCGATTAAGATGATATCTAACAGAGATATGGACGACGATGACATTCTTTTTACTGCACTCATCTATCAGCCAGACTCCGCA
>JACEVL010003297.1:0-16222 GCA_020284085.1 Aporrectodea caliginosa
CCGCTGCTGATGTCTCGGCCAAGTACGATGTGGCGAAAGTGTCAATGATTGTCACATCCCAAATCAGAGAACGCCCGCTTTTCCATGGAATCAGGGTTTGGCCATCCGGTCTTTTCCCATCCAGTCGGGTAAGGCCAGCCGGTTCCCTGATCGATGGTATGCCTGCCCCGATGAGACTGCGCAGCACAATGTCGTTTATTGAAGAATGTCTTGCTTGTCTGCCGAAGCCCAGTGAGCAAGCCATTCCATGCGAGCCTCTGGCTGAGACCATTGTTCCACATGCGCATGCGTGTGGGGCACAGATGACCGCCCCTAGTCTCAAGCCCACCGCCACCCTCATCTCCTCGTCGTTCAGCCTTAGGCCTTGTGATGCTAGCGGCAGGGCGAAGAGCCAGTCTGAAGCGTGTGGGGCCTGTATGGCGTTTAGCCTGGCCCGATCATACTAGTCTCGGGAGCGCGATGCGATCCCCGATATGGCGGCTGACTGCAGCGGTGTATCCCATGAAGACTGTTTGCAGTCTGAAGACGGGAAGTCGGTAGTTTCAGCGGTGCTCTGCTGCCATCTGGTTCTCATTATATCCGCGATAGAGTCTTCGGGCACCTGTGTCAGGGCGAGGATGAGCGATTGGGTGAGCTGAGATCTTGCGGCTGAGGCTAAAAAGCTGGAAGTGCCAACGAAGATGCTCTTCCTATTCCCAGTCCGCCCATCCTGATAGGCATGGAAGCGAGTGACCATTGATCGTCAGAGAGAGCGATGTTAAGATCGTAGGATCAGTAGTGCATCTTGTCTTGGGATCTGCTCCGACTTTTTCATAGCTCTTGCCAAGTTCGACGCTATTGAGTCCAAAGTATCGTTGAGGGCTTGTCGCGAAGATAGTGGTGCGCCTAGCAGCTCTGCTGCTGATGGCCGGGTCTATGCGCAGGAATTGGTTCGCTGGCTCTGGTAGGACGATCTTTATGTCCTTGGCTATTACTTCGCATTTTGAGCTATTTATCGTTAAGCCCAAGCGTGCGCAACCTTTCGTTATTGCCACCACGTCCTCGCAGACCATCTCATGTGCGCCGCCCACGGTGAGATCATCCAAGTATCCGAAGGCCAGCGGCGATTGTAAATGAGACAGAATCTCCTGGAGCGGGAGGCAAAAGAGGACCGGTCCCGGGGGTCACCCTGTTGCGGGCCCTCCTGCGATTGCAGGAGGGCGATTATTATTATTATTATTATTATTATTATTATTATTATTATTATTATTATTATTATTATTATTATTATTATTATTATAAGACAAATTTATTTCTTCATAAAGCCAACAAACTTATGTAGGCCTACAGACTGATTAAAGTAACTGTTATTATTATAATTATAATTGTTATTATTATTATTATTATTATTATTATTATTATTATTATTATTATTATTATTATTATTATTATTATTATTATTATTATTATTATCGAACCCGCGTCTTTTTGATCTTCGTGGCAGCGTGTTACTATTCAACCATCTTCCCACATGGAGAGTTGGTTGAACGTATGGTATTGTGGGATAATGCTGTGTGCCTTAACTCTCGATGAAATGGGCATAACACCTTCTGCTGAATACGATACACGAACTGGTCGACTGATGGAAGAAGTCACTTTACTTGGCACCAGTGGCAGTGCGACGCACGCTACGGTAATTACAGAATGCAGAATGCTGTCTGATACAAGCACTCGATAGAAACAGACAGTGACCTACTATTTCACTGGTAACTCTGTATATGGATCAGTTTTGAAGCCCATTATTGTCAACATCATTACAAGAGTTTGGGAAATTGGCTTGAAAGTGCTCACAGTTACTTGTTACATGAGACATGTAATCGAACAATGCGGAGCACTTTTGGTATTTGTCGTTGAAAGCTGATGAAGACTATTAATGGAATCCCTCATCCGAGTTCTTCTCAGTATGATCTGTGTTTGGCTGATTCTCCTCATCTCATAATAAATCTGAAGGCTGCATTGGTTAATGGACAAGATATCACTTTACCTGATTGGGTCATTAAAGAACAAAATCTTTGATCTAATACAGTGAGAGCCAACCACTTAAGCGCCCTGCTGACAGTCCAATGCAGCATGCAGCTGAAGATTTCCACAGCACTGACTTTTTGACAACGGCAATGGTTCTTAAGAAAAATGAACAAATGGCTTGACTTGGTGTCTTCTCGGCGCAGAGTAACAGCTCTTAGCTTGATGGATCCAGTTCAGTACAGAAAAGCAATGGAATTTCTGAGAAGCATTATCCGTTTATTTGAAACTTTATCCATTTGAAATAAAGGAGCATGGGAGCCAGTGCAGACTCGAATCATCCTAACAACAAAGTCCATAGTCAACGTTGCTAAGAATCTTCTTGCATCCGGTTACCTAATTCATCCTTACGTCTCGCTTGACACCTGACCGCTTTGAGAACTTTTTCTCCTGTGTTCGTACAAACAACGCAGTTCCATCTCCACTAGAATTTAAAAACAAACTACGACTTCTGTCTGCTGCAGGGTCTGTTTCAAAGCAGTCGCAATATCAATACGCTATAATCAGCGGTAAGTTGTAGTGAATATTGGTACGTCGCCTCACATATCACTTGGCAATGCAAGTTTCTTATCATTGCTTTATAATTTATAAGTAATGACATTAGAATTAAGAAGTAGAAATATCATATTTTCCTCATATTTTTGTCTTTTCTGGGCGGCCCAGTCCAAGTCTGACAATACCGGTACCCAATTTGTGTTAGCTCTCAAGAGCATTACTGTCATTAATATAATTTGAAGCTTCGATCTTTTACTATAGTCAACATTTATTTGACGCGTAAAAATGTAGCCAGGCCCCTTCGCAACATTTTCCCTAACTTACAGAAGGCCTATGTATCAACCATAACAAGTGTAGGTGCTGACCGCATCCCTTTGACCAAGAAAAGATGAGAAATCCACGACCATCGTTTGAACCCTCGACCTTGTGGCATACACGCTTGGTGACCTCTGGAGCATGCATTATAAGGAGTTCGCGACTGACTTAGAGAGTTAGCGATTGACTCAGTCGACTAAGTCACATGGTCATTGAATGACTATCCATTGACTTACCGACTTGATATCGACCTCTCGGGTAATCAGGTTCGTCTGTTAGCTGCCTAACAATATAGTGCATACTGTAAGTCTGTACCATATATAGTTGTTAAAAACAGTAAAACTGAATAAAAAACGGAAAACGACGTAAAGTTTTTTAAATAAAAAATGAAAAAACATGAAAAACTAAAATAGAAAATAATTTTACTTTGTTACAGCGTGCGATGCATTTTGAAATTAAAACCTTGTTTACGCAATCTAATTTTAAACCATAGACCCTTAAATTACAGGACTGTAGGCGCTCAGCCTCGGGACTTGGAACTTGGGTCCATTCTCAATTTACACTTTTTATCACAAAAAATGAACGAATAGTCTGACTTGCATGAACTCTTTTTGTTCTATTTGTCTCGAAGAGAGCTATATTGGGTAAAAATATTGGCGCTAAATTCTGGATAATTCAAGGTCATGAAATTTAGCAAAAATCAGAGAAAACTGGCCAGATCTCAGCCAATAATTCTTGAAATCAGCAAATTCTTTCTTGTGTTTCTCTTCTTGATAAGGGCTACCTAGGATAAGAAACAAGGCTATTAAATGTAAGGCAATCTAAGGTTATTTTAAGGTCAAAAAGGTCAATTTGAGAGGAAAATCAGAGGAAATAGCCTTAGCTCAGACAAATATTATTGCATTTGAATTTTTCTTATACCAATTTGCTCATGCCGATAAGGACTAAATTCGAGAAGACAGTGCCTAAAGGTTCAAATATTCCAAGGTCATTTCAAGGTCAAAATCAAAAGAAAGTGACCATATCTCAGCCAAATGTTGCTTTATTTGATTGATTCTGTGTAATGGTCATTGGATAAACCCAAGGTCATTTGAAGGTTAACGGTCAAAATCAAGGAACAATGACCATTACACAGAATCACCCGAATAAAACAACATTTGGCTGAGATATGGTCATTTTATTTTGATTTTGACCTTTTGTCCTTGAAATGACCTTTGATTATTTTAACCTATAGATACTGTCTTCTGGAATGTAGCCCTTATCGGCACGCGCAAATTGGTAAAAGAATAATTAAAATGTAATAATATTTGTCTGAGCTATGGCTATTTCCTCCTTTTATTTTTATATAGTTTAGTTTATTAAGAAATTGAGAAATTAAAAACATTGAAATCTTTTCAAATTTAAATTGTACACTTAACCCTCGGGCTACCAAGGGGGGGGTGGTTGCCACCCCCCCTATGTTTTATTCATTTCAAACTTGTTCCGTATGGAATAAAAATTTGACCTTTTAGGTAGCTGTAGGGGGTTCATTTACACACGTTTTGAGGTAAAATGTGAGATGATATCTCACACCGTTCAAAAGTTATAGCCAATATACCCGAGGTAAGGGGGGGTGGATACCACCCCCTAGACTTTCGACTATATCTTATCCGTCATTTAATATTAAGAGACACAAATTATACCATTCTATAGAGGGAATGTGGGGCTACATTTCTATGGTCACTGAGTTGACCTGTGACAACCGGAAGTGCTCAAAATAAATAATAATACGCTTAATATGAGTGAAAAATGGCTGAATGGAAGGACTCCCCCCTTAGTTTTTTGTCTGTAGCATATTCATTTGTTTTCCTGGAAGAGATACAAAGATACCATTCTTTAGAGGGAATGAAGGGCTTCATTTGCATACCTACATCTTTGTCTTTTGAATACCGGAAGTGATCAAAATAAATAATAATACGCGTAATCTGTGTGAAAATGGCTGAATACAGCATTACAACGTAAACCGATATATATGTATGGATATATATGTATGAATGTACATTTATACTATATAAACATGTGTAGGGATGATTTTGTGTATCTTTTATACATGGATTAGTTTCAAACACACATAATCTTATATTTGTTTATCCAAAAGTACAAAATGTACGCAATAATATACAATATTGCTAATTAAGGGGTTCCGTTGTTAAAAGTGATGTAATTTCGAGGTGCATTCACATAATGTACAACTAAATATACCATTCTGTGCAGAAATGAATGCTGAATCCATTGCTATATTACAAGTTATGATATGTAAAACCAAACACGAAATCCAGGGGGGGGGTGGTAACCCCCCCCCCTTGGTAGTCCGTGTTACAAAAAAGCTTGGTAGCCCTAGGGTTAAGTCCACATGAGTCCATGCTGACATAAACTAACACAATTAAAAACTAAATTGTATGTAGGCCTATAGAGTGTACTTAATTAAAGTTGTAGCCTACTTGCAATGTTTACTTATTATATGAGTTTATATTATAAGGACTTAATATGGAGTAATGTCAGCCTGTTTATCAATCAATCGGAGATTGCTATGTACAAAGACAACAATTCGCAGTTTGGATAATTTAGAAATTCAAATAACTTTAATAAATTTAATTTTGTGTACTGTGCTCTTTATTTCTCAAATGATGATATTAAATAGTGACGTATAATTATATATTCGCTGAATTCTCGAAGGTAAAGAGACAACGTAAGGCACACCAGACAAAAATTAAATGAAACAAAATTATAACAGACAGTAAATAACTAAATAAAGTTACATACGAAAAATAAGAAAAACGTGACGATAGACAAAAAAACGAAAATACAAATTTTTTTCAAAAATGTATTTAAAAACCGGTTTTACAACTATATAATTGTCAGTACTGATCGTGCCGTCATTTCCGCGGGCATTAGATGGAATCTATACGGGTCCTATATGGGAATATGGGTCCTATATGGGCTCCGCTGGGACCGCTCCATATGGGCATTCTGATAGGGGACAGAAGGATGACTGTGAAATGTCTCATCGGTAGTGACAAAATGTGCCCGAACGCTGGATTTCTCTCGGGAGTGCAAATTGCCGACTATTTTCCCCAAATTCACAAACGCTAATGACAATTTATTTATGTAGGGCCAACCTAGGGTGGTTTTATCTACTGTGCCAAATAATTAGTAACCGTTTCTTTAACATTTGCAAAGGTTTTGATAGTCACGATGCTAGATATAATGTTAACGCTGTATAGAGTATAGAAAGGGGTCGTCCATAACATACAGTAGTATGTACTTATGCACATATATGCTTGAATTACTAAAGGGGGAGTCTAAACATAAACCCTTGATCAATAATAAAGAACTGGACCCTGATAGCAATTATTGTAGCAATTTTTATACTGAAATTGAGAATGACTCTAAATACTATAGCCCGACCCAGGTTGCCCATAAATTTGTTAATAGTCCCCCATCCTTCTCAATCTTACATTTAAATTGCAGAAGCATTGCCTCAAAAATTAGCGAAATTCAACTCTTACTGCACCAACTACCAGTTAATGTCTTGGCGGTCACTGAAACCTGGCTTACTGATGCTGCTGCTGAAACCATCTCAATTCCAGGATATAAATTTACTCATAAAAGCCGAGGTGAAACCAGAGGAGGTGGTATTGGCTTTTTTGTTCAAGATAACATTGAGTTTCACAAAATGGACCTACTACCTCATAGCTCCTCATCTTCTTATGAAAGTATGTTTATTAACATCACATGCAGTCGAGGCGCAGATATGCTTATTGGTGTAATTTACAGGCCACCAGGCACTAAACTAGAAATATTTAACGCTGAAATTGAAACACTATTAACTACTCTAAACACCAAAAAATATGCCAATAAAAAAGCATTTCTAACTGGTGACTTTAACATTGACATTTTAGCCTCCCAAACTCATTTACCTACTGGGGCCTTTATTGACTGTATGCTCATGCACCACTTCTTACCACTTATTCTTCAACCTACAAGAATTACTGACTCTTCTGCAACACTGATAGACAACATATTCACCAACTCCCATGACGGTATACTTGAATCTGCCATACTCACAGCTGATATATCGGACCACCTCCCAGTCATAACTTGGATTAATAGCACTCCAACGAACTTAAATAACATAAGGAACTTGAAAATGACCCGCTCATTCTCGAATGATAATATTTCACATTTCAGAAGTTTATTAGATAATACTGATTGGAAGCCTGTACTCGACCTCTGTGCACATAATGAACCTGACTTATCCTACAAGGTATTCGTTGATACTTTCAAAGCTGCCTACAATACGGCATTTCCATTACGTCCTGAAAAGCTATCTAAAAAAACACCCCGCAACAGCCCTGGATGACGCAAGCTTTACTTAAATCCACCAAAACTAAGCAAAAATTATATAAGCAGTTTATTAAGAATCCTACCTTAGAAAATAAAACCATTTTTACCAAATATCGGAATAAATATAAATTACTTAGAATTAAAATGGAACAAACCTATTATGCTAACGAATTCACAAAATATAACAATGACATTAAGAAAACCTGGCAAATTATTAGAAAACTAGTCAAAACTACTAACAGAGATACATGGATAAAGGAAATAAAACTTGATGGTGACCTAGTAAATGATCCTGAACGCATGGCTGTCAAATTTAATGAATATTTCTCCGGTCTTGCTCAAGTCCTATCTGATAAAATCCCCCCTCTGAGAAACATTTTCGAGCCTTCATGCCTCCCTCCTCTGTCAACTCTTTTGTCCTCTTACCTACTAATCCGCTTGAACTAATTAACATAAACAAAACTCTCAAATCTACTCACAGCTCAGGCTGTGATGATATTAATCCCTATATAACGTCTCAAGTCATGGACCTCCTGGCTGATCCACTTGCTGAAGTTATAAACTGCTCATTGAGTGAAGGAATAGTACCATTAGAAATCAAGATGGCCAGAGTTCTACCAATCTATAAACAAGGAAGTAAATCTGAATTAGCTAATTACAGACCCATCTCTATACTACCTTTTTTCTCCAAATTTTATGAAAAAGTACTCTATGACCGTCTATTCTCCTACATTAAGCAAAAGAATATCCTGTACCCCCTACAACATGGTTTCCAACCAGCTCACTCTACATCTATGTCCCTAATTGACATCCAAGATAAAATTTCTGCCGCTATTGATAACAACGAATATTCCCTAGGTATCTTTCTAGACCTAGCAAAGGCATTTGACACGGTCGATCATAAGATTCTCTTGAATAAACTTGAACTCTATGGAATTAGGAGTACTGCCTTAAACTGGTTTAAAAGCTATTTGACATCTCGACAACAACAAGTCTCTTGTAATCATGTTCTATCTAACTTTTTACCTATTAACTTTGGGGTGCCCCAGGGTTCTATTCTGGGTCCCCTTCTTTTTTTAATATACATAAATGACCTACCTAACTCATCCACTCTTTTACACTACATCCTATTTGCAGATGACACTAATGTTTTCTTGTCTCATGCCTCTTTTGACCAGTTATTCGAATTTGCTAACCAAGAATTAAAGGCAACAACTGACTGGTTTAAGGCTAACAAATTATCACTTAATCTCACCAAGACCAACTTTATATTATTCAGATCTAATAAAAAGCTAATACCACCTAGCACGATAAACATTTCTGTAGATGGAGTAAACATCCCTCAAGTAAACACGTCTAAATTCCTTGGTGTCCATATGGATCAACATCTAAAATGGAACATACATATCGATGAAATTAATAAAAAAATAACAAAAAGTATTGGCATCCTTAACCGTATATCTTATATGCTACCGTCTCGGATACTGATCAAACCTATACTATAGCACTCATTTCTTGCGGCCAATCCTCCATATTTTTATTTGACACCTCGGATACTGTATTTATCCATATTTCACCTATTGTAATCTCATCTGGACTTCCACCTATTCCACCCACCTAAACAAATTAAAAATAGCACAAAAAAGCACTACGAATTATAACCAAATCTCCTGTAAACTCACACACACAACCTCTATTTCAAGAGCTCAAACTTTTAACTATTACACAAATAAGGTTCACTCAGACTTGTGAATTTATGTATAAATACCATAATAAACTTTTACCACCTGCATTCATTGACTACTTTCTCCCAATCCAATTTACCACCCTTACAAGAAGTAAACAGGACTACAAACTAATACTCGTAAGAACAAACACCCGTAAACTATCCATCAAGTATCAAGGCCCTCTACTCTGGAACAACCTACCTTCAAGTATCCGTACCTGCAACACCCTCCCCTGGTTTAAGCGTTTGCTACGAGCACACACACTGGAGCATGTATTATAGTCTTTAGTTTTTAGTTTTTAGTTAAGATTATATTCATTATTGTATACCTTTTTTCTTTTTATTTACTGCCTCTAACTACACAAGTCAGTGTTCCCCTTATTCTGTTTAACAATAACCTCCGTCATCTTTTAATTATTCTGTATCATCTTAGGCCCCCTCTTAGCGGGACTTGTCCCTTTGGGGTGCCTTTTGCTCCCACATCACTTTACGTTGTTAGCTTCTTTTTTTGTAACTCATGTTGACCTACTGCTTAATTGATTATATTCTTCTTGGATCATTCATCTTCTTCATTTCTCAAACATGTTGTACCTCTTAACTATGCTAGAGTTGTATTTAATCGTTTATGTTTGTTGTGTTGTCTCTTATCTTATTGTTTGGGAACAATAAATTGAATTGAATTGAATTGAATAAATGACGTCACGTCCGGAGGAGGAGGGTCAGACTTGTGTGATGTAATGTGATTATGCAACAGTGAACAGGTTAGTGATTATGCCTAAACTGTGACGAAGGCGTGGGTCAATTTTGAGCCTAAATAGCGTGACGTCATTTATGGACGCCCAAAATAAGTGAGATTGATTGGGCATGTTATTGTCACTATGATCGACAATATTTCACTTGAGCGACTGTGCTAGTATCCTATGCTAATAATCGCTAAGTCCGAAATTAGCAGATGGCCCGTACAGCACGCATGCTAACACCAGTCCCAGTTCCGATGGCAACATAAGTCGCGACACCATGTACCTGCAAGAAAAGATATATTTTTATGTATATGCAAGCTGTGTATAAATATACATATCTATGTGATGGAGGAACAACAATGGAAAAGCGGGTTGGAGTTGCTGAAGATCGTCTCCTCAAGGCTGTCGAATGGAGTCGTGGCCATGTGCTGCGTCGCCTGTTTCCGCCGCCTATCCTTCACCATTATGGACGATAAAACTTCTACACCAAGGGTCTTATTATTTTATAAGCGTATCAACTGACAAATTTAACTGAGAAATTCAAATCCAATCATTCTTAAATAGTAATGATAATATTTAATTAGGTTTCCCCTTTTATTACTACTGAGTACTGACTCTAAGCTATGGCCAGGTTGGCATGAATTATATACAGGGACGTAACTAGCGTTGGGCTTGGGGGGGCTTAAGCCCCCCAAACGAAGCTGAAGCCCCCTAAAAATGAATCAAGCCCCGGCTTCAATATGGGCTCGGGCTACCGTACTCGCCATGTTCAGGGCTTAAAGCCCCCCCCAAACGAAAAGTCCTAGTTACGCCACTGATTATATAACAATAAAAACGAATATCACCATCATAATAATGAAACTAAATGAGTTTCAGATCCTACAGTAGCATTATTTGACTCATTACAGCATTTGCTCGACGGTCCTGTGGACGAGCGTCCGCTTGACAGAACGAACCTGTAAGAGTCACTCTCGACGTCAGTGCGTGGGTCAGACAACAGCCAATCGCAAGTCAACGCGATGACTTATCGACACTAAGTTACGGAAAATTCCAATACAAACGTCGCCCAAACCCTTCTGACGTGTCAGGGTAGAGTAAGGTTCATAGTTTATGTACATTGTATAGGCGTAGTCACGCATACATGTGCATCTGCCACATTTAACTAAATGTATGTATTTTGCTAATTTTTACATATGGCTTTTTTGGAACATGTCAAAGGCGTAGAAACATTGATGTTTTAGAACGTGTCTTTAATGTCCAGTGCATGAAATAAAAAGTGTTTATGTGATTAGATGTAGAGCGTGAAGAACTTCATGGAACTTACGTTTACGACGGTTTCCTTTTGCCACGCCACCCGACAACAGTCCAGTGGGAAGTATTGCCTCTTTACCCGCTCTAATGGCTATCTTTAGTGCCGCCAATGAACGATCGGTCTAGCAGAAGAAAAAACCATTACATACTCACATTGCATTATACGGAAAACCACAATAACTTTATACTGAAGGTCAATATGAGACCTACCTATTTCAGGAACCTTCCAAACAGTGCCCTGCATCTTAATTGACATTATCCTGACATTGCCCTATTCGTGAATTGGTTTCGCTTAGCTTGCCAAGAGTACTGTGAGTGCGAAATTGGGCTTCACTTCTAAGCCACTATACTAAGGGTGGCACAACTCGGGGACCAAGGAGACTGAAATGCAGAAGTCCTTAGGGTATGATGAGCAAGGCCAACAAGACAATTGCGCATAAGGCAGGTCAGGATCTTAAAATGAATACGCTTCTGAATTGGGAGCCAGTGCATTATATCCCGCAAAAAGAAAGCTATATGGCCAAACCTGAGACACCTCAAATAAGACTTACAGCGGCATTAAGAATAAACTGAAACTTCGAAAGAATAGCCAGTGAAAATCTAGCAAAGATAGCATTATTAAAGGCAACCATGATGCGTATAAGAGCGTGAATAAGAGTAGTGACAGTAAGAAGCGAGAGGGGCGGCGGATGGTACGGAGTTAACGAAGGTGGTAAAGCATGAGCGACAGAAAATGTTGAAATGATCAGTCAAGGAGAGCACGGAGCTAGGACAACTCCAAGATCAAGGACTGTGGAAGAGAAAAGAATGTCCGGAGCCTACGGCGTTATAAAGGCAAAGTATTGATCTTAGCAAGCTGATCGTGACCACGAAGCCAAATCAACTGGATTTTATTGCAGTTTAATCGGAGGCAGTTGTAAGATATCCGGCGACCAATGATAGATTTTGCATCAAGAATCCTCTCTACCAAAGAAAGAGCAGCATCCGCCGTGCCGTGAGGCATGGCCTGGGTGTCGTCTGCTCTGCGTACCGATGGACAGCAGCACCCATAGGAATGAGAATTTGCCCCAGGCCGGCAGTGGGGAGAATGCATTGGAGAGGGGCCAGGACAGTACCATGTGGAGGAAGATCACAAGGAATAAAGGACCATACGGGACGTGTTGCCCTAAGATAACAGCGTGGGAGCGGTTCGTTTGGAGAGCCTGAAGCAAAAGAAGGTCAATATCGGTAATTTCAAAAGATTCTGTAGGTATTCCAAAAGAAAAGAGTGATCAACAGTAAGACTACGCAATTCCGTCATAATATCGTTCTAAGTAAAGAGGTAAAACCGCAAAATCTTAAGTAAAATCGCGTCATCTAACGATGAATATGTACGACCTGAAGCATATTCGGCACTAAAAAGACAGTCAAGGTAACGATATGAAGAATGATCAGCAGAGGACCTGAGAGCCGATTCTACGAGCAACCCATGGTTCTACAGTGTAAATTGTTACATGGTGTTGATGGTCATGAAATGTTGCAGGCCTATATACCAAAAAGAAACCAAGAGAGGCAAACTAAAATGTTCGGGTTTCATGCTTGAATGAAATGCTGCAGGAATGCGGGTAAGCATAATATCGTTGCAAAGAACTCTGTTAAATAAACTCGCGATATCAAACGATGAGCATGATAGGCCCTATGTATCACCTGCCCATCACTTTCGTCTTTTTCCGGTGCCCCACAGACCGTCAATGTGACGATAAGAAGAATGACCAACAGAGGACCAGACAGCGACTTCCATGATGAACTCATACTCCTGTAGGCTGAAAAGAAATACAGCATTGAATCTTACAGAAAAATTCAGCACTCAATACTCTAAACCTACATGCGGCTGAGTGGAAACAGAAAAGTCTTATTTTAGCATATTTTTACAGGACCTATTTTGTCTGGAACCTGTTTTTTTTATTAACTGTCTACGTCAAGCAGGTTAATCTGATTATTTTATATGAAAGTGTCTACTGTAAACGACTTGACCTATATAGATTTTTATGTAACTATATTTGATGCTGTTATTTGTAGGCTTTCTTCTTTGGGGCCAAATAATATACAATCTATATTTGACTATAGCTCAGCTGCCAGCTCTAAATGACAATTCGTGAAAACTATATAGGAAAGATTTAAGACAGTCAGTTATGGGCTGTTTAACTACTTCAAGCAATGTTTTTGTTGGCATGGCTGACTATCTCATCTTAAATTCTTCCGGTGATCTGGCAAGCGAGTTAAAACGGCGATATAAAACTTGCTTAGGCCTACATAGGCGTAATTTTCGGAAAGTACATCCCCCACATTACATGTCCAAAAGAAATAATTGTATTATATTGTACAGTTTTTAAGAATTTCTAAAGCGCTCCTGGCAGCTCAGACCAAGCAGAGGCGCTCCCGGTGCGAAGAACACCGAGAGAAAAGACAAGATTTAAGACAGCGAAGAGATGCACCAGGACCTTCAGTTGTATTGTATTGTATTGTATTTGAACACTTGTTATAGCACATTTGTTATAACTACAGTTAGAATCGTAGAGGGATCTAAAGGAGGGAGGTTATTGGACAATGAAGGAGGGCCAATGCAGACAAAAGCTCTGGATTCGGCAATGGATCATAAAAGGTCAAGACGATCCAGAGATCGGAGCGGACGAAGAGAGGAAGACGAGATCGGCCGACAAATAGAATCGCAGAAGTACGGTACTTAGGGGCCAGACCCAAGTAGGATCTACAGGTTAAAAAACTTTAACGGGTCACGAGCCTCCCTCACACAAGTCACAACGCCCATTACTTTCTCGAAGGAGGACCTTCATTTGAGCCGTCAAGACTTAAAACGAAAATCTAGAATCATCATCATCGCGATCGACATTATCATCGTCATCTTTATTGCATGGTTATTATAACAATCATCATTGTCGTCATCATCCTCATTGTTGGGCGTGCCCGTAAACGGCGCCATTATAATTATTTAACAATCCCGCGTAGGGAACACGATACGAAATTTCTTACCCTCACTTCGTAGACCAAAGTTACGCCTCTACTTACTTGTTAAACAAGTAATGACAATTAAACAAATTTAGAGACAAACAATGGAGAATTTTTTAAAATTAACACACAACAATATACAATTTTTATATTGTTATGTGTTAATTTCAAAAACAAAAATTCTCCATTGTTTATCTCTAAATTTGTGTTATCATCATTGTGCTGCCCGATGTTGATGAAATAATATTTATGTCATTCCGCGTGTGCTGTTATTGTCCCTGTAACAGACCGGAGTCGTGTGATAGTGTTCAACGCCTTTAGACTTAGATACAGACACGAACCAGATACATGTACTTACAAATGCTCACGCGTAGCCAAGTGTGCAGCTCTGGGAAGCAAACCGCAAGACCACCCCGTATTTAATCACGTCAGGGATCCTAAGGATATCAAAGGGAATGGGCACATTTATAAACAATCTTCTTAAATAAAATTCTCTCCTACCACTCTATCCTTCCCCTACACCTCCCCTCCCCTCCTCCTCCTGATGGATCTATTTTGTCTTAGTAACCCCCTTCTTCCTTGCATCTCATTCGGGCAAACGGGCCAAATAATTAGACTATCTTAGACTTATTGTTTCTAACTGATTCTGATCGAAAGTTGAAAGGCTTGTCCTTTGAGCGCAAACGAATTTGCTTAGTAAAAACCCTCGAACATAATAAAACGTCGGAATAGGACGCGATTACATCATGCTCGGTATAGACACGCACAAAGTACAACGGTTAATGCGTGCCATAGGCCTATGTCTTCTATTTTCTCCATATTTATACGAATGCAATAATAAAAAAATCAATACAATTGCAGTGCACCGCTATCTGCAGTACTCTCTTATGCATGCATGTAGCATCATCAGCCGAATGATCAACATTTTCATGTACGCGGTAGCGCTTTTGATTGTTATTTTTGCTTTTAAATGAAAAGCTAGAATAATACTAACGTTTCTATAATAATTATTATAGACGTTGATAGTAGTCCTGCAAAGCTTCGCTTGGCAGGACTATCATCATCATCATCATCATCATCATCATCATCATCATCATCATCATCATCATCATCATCATCATCATCATCATCATCACCATCATCATCACCATCGTCATCATCGTCATCATCAGTGTATTGTATTGTATCTATCAATTTATATAGCGCCTCGCAGTGCACACCAATCAGAGGCGCTCCCGGTGCGAGAGACCCTGAGAAAAGAAATAGATCTTGAGACAACGAAAAGAGGTACTTGGCCCACCAGTTTATAAACAGGAACGTGTCAAAGGCGCAAGCTGGTTACATAGTGCAGGGCCAATGAAGGCAAAAGGCCGATTTATGAACATTATTATTACTATTATTATTATTATTTAATTTTTTTGGGCCCGAGGTAAACATGATCACTCACGGACTTCAAGATTAATTAAATTGTTAAAAAGTCTGGAACGCTTGCTACTACTACTACTACTACTACTACTACTACTACTACTACTACTACTACTACTACTACTACTACTACTACTACTACTACTACTACTACTACTACTACTACTACTACTACTACTACTATTATTATTATTATTATTATTATTATTATTATTATTATTATTATTATTATTATTATTATTATTATTATTATTATTATTATTATTATTATTATGAAATCAAAGTTCTTAATCATGGTTCATCATTATTATAGAATAAAGGTTCTAGGGCCGCATCGACCCCAGGCACGCGATAGCGTTGAACCGCTGAATTGTGAATGAGATCTTTTGGAACAGGAAGAAAGTTTCTTGAAGATCTTCCGTTGTTCTTGTCAAACGTCGGCCGAGTTCCATCATGAAGGCCAGGCCTTCCCGGTCCATAGGCCGCATCGTTTCTATCGCGATTGGAGTAAAACAGTATCTCGTCTGAAGCTCAGCGTATTTGGCTTCCTTTCTAGTCGCGGCTATTTCCGCCTCTCCTCCTGCCGCTGCTGATGTCTCGGCCAAGTACGATGTGGCGAAAGTGTCAATGATTGTCACATCCCAAATCAGAGAACGCCCGCTTTTCCATGGAATCAGGGTTTGGCCATCCGGTCTTTTCCCATCCAGTCGGGTAAGGCCAGCCGGTTCCCTGATCGATGGTATGCCTGCCCCGATGAGAC
>JACEVL010003298.1:0-13339 GCA_020284085.1 Aporrectodea caliginosa
TCCACGTAATTGCAGTTGAAAACTATAGTAATTTGAGATTATAAGGAAAAGAGAAAAGATGCTATATAAATGCTGGGATACATACATACCTGAATAGTTACTTTGTACCACTTTCACTTCAGAATAATTGGACAGTAGGCGTAGTGCTTTTAATAATTTAGACTTTCCTCATTAAAGGTATCACCTATTTATCGTGTTGCCCTCTCACATGACTGTAAGACTAGAATTGGTGGAGGTCGTCAAAGTGGAATTTTATGGCATAATTACTAATAATGCAGTAAAATCTTTTGTTCTCAGTTCCACTACTTGACAATCTTATTGAATTTAGCTGCAGAAAAACTTCTGCTTGACTAGATACATGTACATCGTTTCGTGAAATTCTTTTCGACTATTGAAGCATTCACTGTTTTCGTTGCTTTCATGGTGTAGTTTATTCTACTTAGATTAAGTGTTGGGCGTTATGTGTTGTCATTACGAAAGATGTGTAATCAAGACTGTCATGCATCCTGAATGGTATTCCTCCAGTTTAGGTGCCCAAATTATTTTTGCATTGACGTATTTGATATAATTGTCAATTTAAAGTAGAAGTTTCGGGTTATCCCGTACTTAAGGTTGCTAAATTATTTGAATGTCTTCAATGCCGTACTTCACGTTGGTAAGTAAGCAGTCTACCTATGTCCATGATAACTATCATCAATCCCGCTTCCATTTCACAAAGAATTTTTTATCAATCCAGCTTCCATTTCATGAAAAAAATTACCCAACTTAGCAACTTCTATTTAACGAAAAAATATTTTTCATCAATGGAACTTTTATTTAGGCAAAGAACTATTTTCATGGGTCCAGCTTCTACTTGTAACTGGAACAATTATTTTCTTCAATCCAGCTTCTATTGCATCAAAAACTTAGTTTCATCAATCCAGCTTCAATTTACGGATCAAATTATTTCCACCAATCCAACTTCTATTTAAATACACAAGTGGTTTCATCAATCCCACTTTCATTTAGAGAAAACATTTTTTCATCAATCCAGCTTCCATTTTAATTTGACGATATAAAATAATTGAGCAACATAAACTACAGGTATACCGAAGTTTGGTTGATGAAAATAATTATTCACCTAAATGGAAGCTGGATTGACAAGAATAATTGCGTAAATAGAAGCCGATTGACGAAAATACCTGTTTAAACCTAAATAGAAACTGGATTGATTTAAATAACGTTTTCATGAACTGGAAGGGGGATTGGTGAAAATAATTGTTTATCTATTGAATTTGGACTGATGTGAATAATTTGGTATATGGAAGCTGGATTGACGAAAATAGTTTATCGTGAAACTAGAAGATGGATTGATCAGAATAATTGTCCGCTTAAATAGAAGTGGGATTGATGAGAAGAATTCCTGCTAAATAGAAGTCGGATTAATGAAAAGATAAACTGCAGTTTCGACTAATACCAATGCAAAATAATTTGGACACCTTAACTGGAGGATTACGTACTGTTCGAATATTATTTTTGGTCTTTTATTGTGTTTGGCCATATTTTATTATTTATGATACAAAGCATTCTGTTCGTAGCTTCTGAAACGCCTAAATAAATATTATTACCATGATTAGTCCGATAATAATTATTTGCTGTATTCTCCTGGGATCGGCTAAATTCGCTTTCCCAGCTCTTCAAAATGTAATAATTCAATGTAGGCCTAAACCAAACGGTAAAGCCGAAGCTGGAATTCAAAACTAAAAAGACTCGTGCCATTTTCTGCGTGCTTATAGATAGATTTTAAAATTAAATGAAGAGCATTTTGATCCAGAAATACGAAACGTTAAAATTTAGCGTGAGCTGCGTGACCTTCATTCAAATAACGCGTCATGCTCACAAGATTTATTGGAAATAGAGCAAGGTCAACAACATACAGCAAATCTAAACGTGCCCGAATATAAGCTAGTCCCCTTCGTTATTTGCCGTCCTATTTTGAGGAATTAACACATGACTACCTTATTTACTTTTATTATTGAAACTCATCTGACTGAAATAACTTCGGATATCAGCAGCTTAGGTTATCGTAATCTCAAAACTTCTAAAGCGCCACTTGAAAGCCAAGCGAAGGACACCAGCTTTTCACGAGCTATAAAATTATGTGTCTATTCAGAGGTGTCTTTTAGGTCGAGAATTGGAAGATAAATGATCAGTTGAGGTAAGAGTTCTTGTAAAGGAGAGACTTTAATTAGTAGGTCTATCGAATGGACAGCCTTGAACGTGATAGATATTATAGAGGGGCCTGAACTTGAAGCGGATGACGGTGGAGGAACCGAAAAAGTGCGGAATTTAGGATGCAGATCGTTGAAGAGACGTATCGTATCGTATTTAAATATTTATAAAGCGCCTCTCGTAGGGTGAACCGTTCAGAAGCGCTCCCAGTGCGTTAAGCCCCGCGAAAATAAACAGGTTTTGAGAAAAGCGACGGAAAAAGAGAGACTGCCAGAGAGAATTTTAGAGCGAACAGAAGGAGAAAGAGCATTCCAAAGAGAGGACCAATTGAAGTAAAGGAACGAGGCTGAGCCATAGCAGTTCTACTGCGGGGAACCAAGAGGTCAAGTCTATTGCAGGAGCGAAGTGGACGATGGGAGGTAGCTGAAAGAGGCCGAAGTTGCAGTGTTGGACATGGCTCGGTTGGAGAACTTGAGATTAGTAGTGACCAAAGGTCAAACAAGAGTGACATATGACGAATTTTAAGCTTGGAGCATTTCGCCGCGTTTACAACGTTAGGTCTCCAACCAGTACTGTTACTGTAGGCTATGCCTACACAATGGACCTTTTCGGCCGAATCAATTATTATTGACTTACATACGAAATTATAGTCGCTAGGGGACAGTAGAGATAGATGTGCAGTGATTGCAATCCAGCTTCAGACACATGTATATTCTTTCTCGTTGTGGCCATTTTTAGATCAGGACAAAGGAGAATTTTTTTTCACAAATTCCCTTACTTTGCGGGTACGCCATGTGATTGCCTTTACTTTTCCATATAGTATTTATTAAATGAGCGGTAAAAGTGTAGTTTAGCGTCGTAAATTATTCGCCCGTTGTAGCACTGTCGTTTTTCATCAGTCCAACTTCTACTTTGGCGAGAATCATTTTCATCGATCCAGCTTCCATTAGGCAAAAATTCGTTTCATCAGTTCAGCTACTATTTAAGCAGGAATTATTTTTCATCAACACAACTTTTACTTAATTAAGAATTATTTTCCATCAATCCAGCTTCTATTTAAGCAAGATTCTTTTCATCAGCCCCACTTCGATTTAAGGAACAATTATTTTCATCAATCCGACTTCTATTTAGGAAGAATTCGTTTCATCAATCCAACTTGTTTACGACCAACGCTAAAACCCATGAAATGGCGGATAATTTACGACGCTAAACTACACGTTTACCAAATGAGCATACATTTTGGATTTTTGCTGGGTAAACGTGTAGTTTAGCCTCGTAAATTATTGGCCAATGTTGTGCGGTTTCAGCGTTGGTGACCTTTGACGCCTACGTGATACCCGCGAAAGACTGTTGGGGTCATAAAAGACCCCAACAATTTCCTAATTTCAAGCATCACTTTGCCCAGCAATACACCATATTTTGCAACATAAATGAGCAGTTTTAGCATTTGGGACACGTGGCAAGTAATGATGGGCAGTAATTGAAATTACTTGAAATTATGCAACTGTTATTTTTTTTAAATTTTTAATTCAATTACATTTTCCTATATATTTTGTAATTTGAAATTATATTTTATGTCTCAAAGTAATTTGTAATGTGTAATTCAATTACATTTTTCGATGTATTTTGCAGTTTAAAATTATATTTTATGTCTCAAAGTAATTTGTAATTTGTAAATCAATTACATGTTTTCCGAGTAATTTACCATCCATGCTGGGAAGTTGTGCTGGGAAACTGATGATCTTTGCATCACTTGAGACATGGCTAAGTGTAAGTGAGGATTTTGAACCTGTACTTAATGAGTGTCAGCTACACAGCTACACTCATGCACTCTTTTGTTACAGTCTGACTTCATTAAGGGTCGAGGCCATAATATTTTAGGCCTATAAGCTAACCACAGTAAAATGCGAACGTTTACATTTCTTGAGGTAGATCAGGGGTCTCCAAAGTTTTCCAGCGGGGGGCACATTGCTGACTTTCTAAAGCTACACGGGAGAAAACTCAGAAGAAAACATTTCTCTGTGCGCAGCTGTCCAGTGAATTGTGAGTAATGCGATGAATGCTTGGATTCATAATGTCTCCGAATATTGTACTCTTTAAGCACTGCAATGGTGTCATTGCATATCAGGCACAGTGCCTTACCAACAGCGACATGGATTTTGGCAATATGCATGTCAGAGTACAGCGGCGTTAACATTTTCAATTTTCCAATTTAGTTTGTTTCTTCAAGGAGAGTTCCGCGAGCCAGATTAAAGGCCTTAGCGGGCCGGATGTGGCCCGCGGGCCGTACTTTGGAGACCCCCGAGGTAGATGCGTGCTATTGTCGTTAGACGGCAACGCTGAGCTGTAGCCGAATGCATATCCAAGTTTTAACTGTGGACATTTTCGAATCCAGAATTCCGTATATGCGTGTAATATTGTGCCTTTATTTTTTTACAATTTTTCTCATTTTTCAATTTCCCATTTGTTATTATTTTTTATATATATAAAAATCATACTTCAAAAACTTTTCGCGACCCACCAAAAATCAGCTCGCGACCCACCAGTTGGTCGTGACCCACAGTTTGGGAAACTCTGCTCTAGACGCCACTGCTACACCCATCCACTCTTTTATTACAGTCCGACTTGATTACTGTTGCTCACTCTGTGTTAGTTTGATGAAACTATTACATAGTGCAAGTAGAAGCTGGACTGATGAAAAAATCATAGTTTAAGTGCAATTGATAATAATCGTAAATTGGGTGAATTATTTGGAATGGTCAAATGATGGAATACCTTTGCAAGTCATGCCGTTTATAATTATTTGCTCCATTGACCAACACTGAGTGAGTGAAGGTTTTCAGTAAGGTGACAAATTTGGAGGTCTAAGGAGATGTACTGTCACTTAGCCGAATTGCTATTTTTGAACTTTTTATGGTTCAGATATTAAGTTTTTATTTTTAAGTGTGAAGCTTCAGATGTCAAAAAATAGTGAAATACGAAGTTAGCTATTAAACATATTCAAAGAATTTCACAGTGTCATATAAAATCTTAGAAATTTAGAAGAATTCAAATGACTGAAATTTATTTACGCTTTACACTCATTAACTGATTTCTGTAACACTTGCATCTCTGTCTGGACAAATATTTGCATCTTGTCTAGTTGATTTTAATGTTAAATTTGTCTTTTTCATTCACTGCTATTATCTATTTACAGCATCTACACTTGAAGAAAAAGGCACAGAAGTGTGATGATGATATTTTCTTATCAAGAATTTGAAGAATTTCAAGAAGGAAATATTTAGTGCAAAGGTAATTCAGTCAATTCGTGTGCAGCTGTTGTTGTCATATGATGGATATTTCTCAAATACAAGGTCTAAAGAAGACACAGCAGCATGCAGGGAACGATCTTGGTAAGATTTTTTAAATATTTGTTTAGTACTAGGAGAACCAAATAAATGCAGGATATTATATTAAATACATTAAAAGCATCGGATTACCTAAACACAAACTAAAGCCGTACACCATGAGTGAAAATAGAAAGTTGTGTTAGTCAGGACTAATGAAGACATGCAGCTCAGGAAATAAAAGCGAAAATGTTGCGGTAAACAATATTTAAAAAACATACAGATGAGTATTCTGTGGAAAGACTTTCAAAACACTTATGATCTCAACCAGCATAATATAATCTACACTGGAGAAAAGCTATAAATGACAAAGGCTGTCCTGACAATCATTTCAATAGAGGAGGTAATTGAATGCTCATATGAAAACCAACACTGGAGAGAAACCACACAAATGCCAACTGTTTAACATGTCATTTTCATCTAGCACTCTTTTGAATAATCATAAGATAACCCACACTGCAGAAAAACCATACAACTGTGAGTTATGTGGAAAATCGTTTGTAGCAAAATGCCATCTAATATATCACACAAGAACCCACACTGGAGAAAAACAATACAACTGTGAACTATGCAAGAAAGCATTTATAAAGAAAGCCCTACTTGTTCAACATATAAGAACCCATACTGGAGAAAAACCATACAACTGTGAGTTATGTGGAAAATCGTTTGTAGCAAAATGCCATCAAATATATCACACAAGAACCCACACTGGAGAAAAACCATACAACTGTGAATTATGTGAAAAGGCTTTTGCAACAAAATCAGATCTAAAATTACATGCAAGAATCCACAGTGGAGAAAAACCATACAAGTGTGAACTATGCTCGAAAGCATTTATAAAGAAAGGCAAATTAGTAGAACACATAAGAACCCACACTGGAGAAAAACCATACAAGTGTGATGTATGTGAAAAAGCATTTGCCAGAAATGATGCACTAAGATATCACTCAAGAACCCACACTGGAGGAAAGCCATACAACTGCAGATTATGTGGGAAAGCATTTATCAGAAATAAAAAACTAAAAATTCACAGAAAAACCCACACTGGAGTAAAACCATACAACTGTGAATTATGTGGAAAGGTGTTTGCAGCAAAATGTGATCTACAATTACACACAAGAATCCACACTGGAGAAAAACCATATAACTGTGAATTTTGTGAAAAGGCTTTTGCAGCAAAATCTGATCTAAATTTACACACAAGAATCCACACTGGAGAAAAACCATACAAGTGTAAACTATGCCCGAAAGCATTTGTAAGAAAATCGAAACTAGACGAGCACACAAGAACCCACACTGGAGTAAAGCCATACAAGTGTGAACTATGTTCAAAAGCATTTTCCAGAATTGAAACACTAAGATATCACTCAAGAACCCACACTGGAGAAAAACCATACAACTGTGAATTATGTGAAAAGACTTTTGCAGTAAAATCTCACCTAAAATTACACACAAGAATCCACACTGAAGGAAAACCATACAACTGTGAATTATGTGGAAAGATGTTTGGAACAAAATGTGAGCTAAAGTCTCACACAACTATCCACACTGGAGAAAAGCCATATAACTGTGAATTATGTGAAAAGGCTTTTGCAACAAAATGTGTCCTAAAATATCACACAAGAACCCATAACTGGAGAAAAACCATACAACTGTGAGTTATGTGAAAAGACTTTTGCAGTAAAATCTCAGCTAAAATTACACACAAGAATCCACACTGAAGGAAAACCATACAACTGTGAATTATGTGAAAAGACTTTTGCAACAAAATCTCAGCTAAAATTACACACAAGAATCCACACTGAAGGAAAACCATACAAGTGTGAACTATGCTCGAAAGCATTTATAAAGAAAGACAAATTAGTAGAACACATAAGAACCCACACTGGAGAAAGACCATACAAGTGTGAACTGTGTGCAAAGACATTTAGCAAAAGTAATGCACTAAAACACCACACAAGAACCCACTCTGGAGAAAAACCATACAACTGCGAATTATGTGGAAAAGCATTTATCAGAAATAATGAACTAAATTTTCACACAAGAACCCACACTGGAGAAAAACCTTACAAGTGTGAATTATGTGAAAAGGCATTTGTCAGAAATAATGCATTAAAACTTCACACAAGAATCCACACTGGAGAAAAAACCATACAACTGTGAATTATGTGGAAAGATGTTTCGAACAAAATGTGAGCTAACATATCACACAAGAACCCATACTGCAGAAAAACCGTACAACTGTGAATTATGTGGAAAGATCTTTGGAACAAGATGTCAGCTAAAATATCACAAAAGAACCCACACTCTAGAAAAACCATACAACTGTGAATTATGTGGAAAGATGTTTGGAACAAAAAGTGAGCTAAACTATCACAAAAGAACCCACACTCGAGAAAAGCCATGCAACTTTGAATTATGTGAAAAGGCGTTTCGATCAAAATGTCAGCTAAAATATCACAGAAGAACCCACACTGGAGAAATATTATACAACTGTGAATTATGTGGAAAGGTGCTTGGAACAAAACATCAGCTAAAATATCACACAAGAACCCACACCGGAGAGAAGTCATACAACTGTGTATTATGTGAAAAGGCTTTTGCAACAACATCTGGGCTAAAATTACACTCAAGAACCCACACTGGAGAAAGACCATACAACTGTAAATTATGTGAAAAGCTTTTGCAACAACATCTGGGCTAAAATTACACACAAGAATCCACACTGGAGAAAGACCATACAAATGTGGACTGTGCCCGAAAGCATTTGTAAGAAAAGCAAAACTAGACGAGCACACAAGAACCCACACTGGAGAAAAACCATACAAGTGTGGACTATGTGCAAAAGCGTTTTCCAGAAATGATGTACTAAGATACCACACAAGAACCCATATGCGAGAAAAGCCATACAACTGTGAATTATGTGAAAAGGCTGTTACGACAACATGTGAGCTAAAATGTCACATGAGAGACCACACTGGAGAAAAAACATTCAATTGTAACCAATGCTCAAAGGAATTTATTTGCAAAAGCAAACTAGACCGACACACAAGAACCCACACTGGAGAAAAAGCATACAACTGTGATTTTTGTGGGAAAGCATTTGTAACAAAAGACCACCTAGAACAACATATGAGAATCCACACTGGAGAAAACCATACAAATGCGAACGATGTGGAAATGCGTTCACAGCAAATTGTCAGCTAATATTTTACAGAAAAAACCACCCCAGAGAAAAACCTACAACTATGGATTATGTGTCAAAGCATTTGGTGATCCCTAGGAGATAAAGCCATGCAAATGAGCTATATCGCAAAACATATGTAACATGATCTCACTTAAAATTCCACAAAAGATTCCAAACTGGAGAAAAACCATACTAATTCCATCTGTGTCACAACTCCTATACATAAGCAATATTTGAGAAGCCCTGAGAGAATGTCCACAGAAAGGAACCCATCTAAGTGTGAATGATGCAAAAATGCTTTTACCCTGAAATATCACCTATATGGGTATTCAAGTATCCAGTCAGGAGAAAAAAAGATCCAATTGTTTCTATCAGTACTTCAGTACTTATGGAGGAAGCCAAAGGAGACAAGACAAGAGACCAATTGACAAGGGACACAAACGATAAACCATAATATTGTGAATTATGTAGGAAACCTTTTGCAACAAGATGTATTCTAAAATACCACACAGGAATCCATGCTGGAGATAAACCATACAAATTGGGGTTATGTAGAAAGGATTTGGAAGTTCCGATAGTCTATTAAGTCATGCCAAAACCCACACAACGGATGAAAATGTCTGAAATTCTGTGGAAATAATGGATCATCTTTTTCTGATAATGAGCCTTTCATAGTGAAACGACATGGATGTGGAATTTATTATGGGATGTTTCAAGTAGAGAAGGAATTTATGGAACACTTTTCTCAGTTTTGTTATTTGCCAGTGGAAGTTGACTGTCCAATGTTCTCTGAATATCGGGAATACATTGCTATACTTTATAAATTATAAGCATTACTTCTAAATAAAAAAAATCTGTACTTCGTAGATTTCTTCATTTTATGTAAGAAGAACTTGAGTCAATGCTTCTGTTGCACTCTCCTCATAGACGGTTATAATTAACTTTGTAGGCTATAATAGAATACAGGGAGTACTTCAGAGTTGTTGATGTTCAGGAAAGACTTGTAGCATGATGAAATGTTTTGCATGCATTGTAAATTTTCACTTTCTTAATTGACTGACCAATAGAGGTAGAGTAAGCCATGTGAATACGGTTCCGCGACAACTCGTCTACAGACTTTTCGTCTACGACACTTCATCTACAGACTTGTCGCTTATATGTGTTTATGTATCCATTAGGGATAATCAACCGAGGCCGCTTTCGTATAGTTTCGCTAAAACGTGCTAAATATTCTCGGGCATCCAGCTTCTAATTACTGAAACTGTCACTTTCATATGGAAGCTGGATTGATGAAGAAAACAGTTTCCCTAAATGGAAGTGGGATTGATGAAAACATTCCTGTGTTGAAATAGAAACTGGATTGATCGAAATAATGTTTCCCGTAATTAGAAGAGGGATACTGGATAGATGAAACTAAGTTTCCATTCAATAGAAGTTTGATTGCTGAAAACAATCTTTTAAGTAATTAGAAGCAAATCTGAAATTCATTGCTTTGCTGTACTTTATAAATTTGTAGCACTTGTTCTAAGGTACAATTCTTTATGTACTTCGGAGATTTCTCCATTTTATGTAAGAAGAACTTGAGTCAATGCTTCTGTTGCTTTCTTCATAATATTTTTTATAATTAACTTTGTAGGCTATATAGAATATACTTCAGAGTTGTTGATGTTCAGGAAAGACTTCATAATTAAATGTTTTGCATGTCTCCTCCTAGACCCGTATTCACCTGGCTTCCTCTACCTCTATTGGTCAGTCAATTAACCCTCAGGCTACCGAGGTTTTTTGTGACACTGGCTACCAAGGCGGGAACTTCGCGTTTGGTTTCACATACCATACCTGGATTTCGCGTTTGGTTTCACATACCATATCTTGCAAAACAGCAATGGATTCAGCATTCATTTATGAACAGAATGGTATATTTAGTTATACATTACGTGAATGCACCTCGAAATTAGCCTACATACTTTTTAACAACGGAACCGATAATTATCGATATTTTATATTATTGCGTGCATTTTTTACTTTTTGGATAAACAAATATGAGATTATGTGTGTTTTGAAACTGATCTATGTATCCAAGAACATTTTTTAAATAGTGATGCTTCATTTGTAACAATAGCCTATAAACTAGTCCATGCTTGTAGCGAAATCTAAAGGCATGCAGCTATATCAACATGAAACAAAACTGCGTTATTGTTCAAGGCAGTCAAATAATTATGTCAGTGGTCCTTGCAGTTATTGTAAGTTACTCCCGTTATTTTGTGCGAATGCTCCTGTAAACTGGCTTCTCACTTCATCTTGAGTATCTGTTTGAGCTAATATATTAAGTTCTAAATCTGTAGCTGTTGACAAACGTTTACGTAGAAATCTCGGTTTAGGCCTACGTTGTGATGCTGCATTCAGCCATTTTCAGACAGATGTCGTGTATTATTATTATTTATTTTGATCACTTCCAGTGTTCAAAAGACAAATAAGTAAGCAAGCAAATGTAGCCCTGCATTCCCTCTACAAAATGGTATATTTGTTTCTCTTTCAATTCCACTTCCATTTAACGAAACAATTTCATCAATCCAGCTTCCATGTTAAAGTGACAATGTCAAATAATTTAGCAACGTAAACTACGACTTTACCGAAGTTGGATTGATAAAAGTATTTTTTTTCCAATTAAATGGAAGTTCGATCGATGAAAAGATTTGGTGATGAAATGGAAGCTGGAGTGATGATAGTTAACATGCACGTAGGTAGACTGCTTACTTACCAACGTCAAGTACGGCATTGAAGACATTAGAATAATTTAGCAACGTAAACTACGACTTTACCAATAATTATTTGTCGTCAATCCAGCTTCCATTTTAAATTGACAATATCAAATATGCCAATGCAAAATTATTTGGGGACCTTAACTGAAGAATTGCCTCGATATCTGCTACATTATGATTATGACTTAGCTTGGACGAATCTGCAACGCGGCAGTGGATTGACTATTGTTTTGTTAACTGTGTCTGGTCACAGCAAAGATTTTAGGGTAGCCTACGACTCTAACATCTTTGGCCACAGCTTTAGGCTATTCTGCATTATAAAGCTCCGCCTCTGCTCTTCGCCAGGTTATATATAGACTGGAATTTTCGCCGATCCAAGGTAATTAGGCCTAGTACAGCAAATATTTTCGGACTAATCATGGTAATTTTTCGTTTTTACTTTCTTAGTAATTTTATATACATATATGGCATTTCAATACCAATGTCTAGGATAACTCAACCATCCAACTTCTACATACGCAAGAATTATTTTTCATCAATAGAGCTTCTATTTAAGCAAGAATTAATCATAATCAATCCATCTTCTATTTATGCAAGAATTGTTTTCATCAATCCAACTTCTACTGAAGTTATTGCCCTCAATCCAACTTCTATTTAAAATTACTATATAAAATAATTTAGAGCGCAAAAAACGATAAATAACCCTGAGTAGTCCGATAATTGTTGCTGTACTCACCTTGGATCGGCGAAAATTCCGCCGGCGTTGAGCCAATGCAGTCCTAGTCCTAGGAACAAAAAGGTAAAGCCAATCAAAATGAACGAGATGAGGTCGCAGATAACGGCTTTCGCATAACAGAGAGAAAGATATTTATGAGTAGGGCCTACTGCTCAGCTCTGCGCCTTGGAAACTTTAAGTTATTATATGGGGCCGTCCATAAATGACGTCACGCTATTTTGGCCGATTTTTGACCCCTCCCCCCATCGTCACACTTCGTCACAAAAGGTAACACCCCCTTGAAAAATGACGTCACAAAGCTCTGACCCCCCTACAACCAAATTTCCATTTGATAATAAAACATGTTTCAAGTCACATTTATTGTCATTGTAATAAGTGTAGCATTATTTGAAAGGCGCATGAACTTTTGCCTATGCGCGTGATTTGCAAACGGGCCTTTTTGGCTTGCCTTAGCAACCAGCCTCTTGCCTTAGTAACGGGCCTTTTTGGCTTGCCTTAGCAACCAGCCTCTTGCCTTAGTAACGGGCCTTTTTGGCTTGCCTTAGCAACCAGCCTCTTGCCTTAGTAACGGGCCTTTTTGGTTTGCCTTAGCAACCAGCCTCTTGCCTTAGTAACGGGCCCTTTTGGCTTGCCTTAGCAACCAGCCTCTTGCCTTAGTAACGGGCCTTTTGGCTTGCCTTAGCAACCAGCCTCTTGCCTTAGTAACGGGCCTTTTTGGCTTGCCTTAGCAACCAGCCTCTTGCCTTAGTAACGGACAATTTGTCGTCCTCTGTGCCTATATATAGAGACGCCTGTTGCGTGTAAGGTGAGCGAGTGTGTGAGTTGGTTCCGAAGTCAGTTAAAGTTCAGTTAATGAGAGTTAAGCCAGAGTTGTAGTGTTTAAGCTGTTCGACATTAATAAAACAATCTGCTGTGTTGATCCGTGTCGTTGCCGTCTTCCTGGTTAACCTAGTGTTAGGCATCGTCGGTGGCACCGTTAAGTCCTTTGCCCGACGGGAAAGGCCGAGTCCAGCGAACGGACGAAGAACAGGGAAGACTCCGAAGAGCTATCCTGGTGAAC
>JACEVL010003299.1:0-14530 GCA_020284085.1 Aporrectodea caliginosa
AAAAGGGGGAAAAAAAACCTTCCGGGGGAAAAAGGGAAAGGATCTGGATTAATTGTGGTCCTAACTCGGGGAACGAAGAGGTCAAGCACTCAAGCTGAGTCAGAAGATCTGAGAAGACGCAATGATGTGGCAGAGTGGGGACGGAGAATTGGGTGACAAAGTTATTTTGGGGCAAGATCCAGTTGAGATTTGAGCACGAGAATGACAACTTAAATTTGATGCAGAGAGAGGTAGCCAATATAGTTGTTCAGCCATAAATGTAGAGATGTGAGAGAATTGAGGAAGGCGAGCTATAAGTCTCGCGTCACAGCAGCATTCAGTACGGACTGAAGGAGAGATAGACGAACCTTGGGTAAGCCAACAAGGAGAGAGAATTGCAATAGTCTATTCGAGAACAGACAAAAAGCGTGGACTATAATTGAGTTGAAGGTAGAGGATGAAACAGATCTGCGAATAGCTCTAAGACGCATAAGTTGGAAGTAAGAAGAGCGGGTAAGCTTGTATATGTGTTCAGTGAGGTAAAGAGAGCTATCTAGGGTGACACCAAAGTCACGGACACTAGATGAGAATGTGAAATGCGGAAACTTTTCCGAGAGCAAGTTGAAGTGTCTTAGTGACAGTGGTTGATTTGGCCAGGTAGTTGATACAATATATCGGGTTCAAAACCTATTGACTTGTGTTGATTGACTCGGGCATTTCGTTGGCGACGATAGTCAAGTCGTTCGAAATACTCCGGACGCCGGACTTGCGCTCCTTCGAGCGACGCGCGAGACTGCTGCCATCCTGGGCTGAAACCTCTGCCTTCGCAACACGAAGAAGAGTGCGGATCTGAGAGAGGGGATTACGCCACAATATATAGGCCTATAGTCATGGAAATGATTGCAGGGACGTCTTCTGGTTATCATAATAAAACTCATGTCTTGTTTTATGCAGAATCGAATCCTGTTTGTGAGAGTAACATTTCTTCTGGTAACGACGATATCTTAATGTCTCCTGACGTTAATATCTGGATTAGATGCAGTGTTAATTTTTCAACTGTCGACAATTATTATCCGAGTATGGAGTGGATACAACACCACGAAGACACACAGTTGATAAGGAATGATAGCGTTACAATTACTACGAACACCACCGTAACTTCTGTTTTGCATGTTGCAATCAGTTCAGTAGAAAATGGAAGTTACTTTTCTTGTATAACATTCTTCAAACCGTACAATGGTCCCATCAAAACATCTGCTTCTAATATCCCTGACTTTAGGTTTACCTGGAATTCAACGCAAATCATTTTCCAAGAAAGCGCGCTTTCCACCGCCAATTTTCTTCATGTAAAAGATATCTCGATGTCATCAGATAGCCAAATGGCTACCAGCGTCTCAACTGCATTGATTGACGGCAATGGTACAGATTCTTCTGGTAACTACTGGTGTGAGTATAATTTTCCCGCGTTCAAACATTTAGAGAAACGGACCACAGTGGGTTTTATTTCGTGGGATTCATTTATAATGCAACCAAATGCGTGCTCTTATCACCGAGTGAAATGCATGCTATCGTTAAATTTTACATACTTGTCCAAATAGTAAGCGATGCTGAACACCTCGAATGACAGTTGAATGAATTTTATGAGATTTGTGAGCCAGACGTCGATGCTTGTTTGATTCAGAGTCAACCTCTAACGGTTTTAGCAACTTCGTCATTACGTCAATCTTTCAGAACAAACAAGTGAAGTATATAATTATATATAGTACAGTAATTACAGGAGCTTTTAACTGCTCATTAAGATATCTGCAATGATTGAACGGAATTGACTTAATAAAAGATTTGTTGTGCGGCAACAAGGTAAGCCATGTAGTCATAATAGTAGGCTAAACACTGGATAAATACGTGTTACTGAAAAATTGTAATGTTGAGTTAGACTTTTTTAAATATAACAACTTCATGATTTTTTTAGTTTTTGTGTCATTGTCCATGGTGGCTGTTGTGTCGATATTCTTTGTTCTCATGGCAATTATGGCTCTCAACTTCTACATTTGTCGAAAAAGAATTACTGCAGGTTTGATGCATTTTAAAACAGCATGAAACATATATCTTTCTTATATTATATTATTCCGTTTATACAAAAATAACAACAGTTTTAAAAGCACGAGAACTTAATACATGTTAATTTGCTCCGAAACTACAAAGAATGCATATATTTGCCATATCTGGGTTAAAGCTCTCAGACTCTTATTAGAAGTACTGTTAAAAACAAGGATTGTGATAGACAAGTAAATACGATAGTCAAGAACAAAATAATATATAATAGGCAAACATTGTGATAGCCAAATAAGCAATGGCAAGTTTTTGAAGGCTCCCCAAATCAGGAGAAATTAAATAAAATTGTTGTAGCAAATTCCTAATTCTGTTTATTGATAAATAATTTAACGCTGTACCCTGAAACTTTTTCAGCGCTAATAAGTTTTAGTTACTACTTCCTTACTGAAGACTGACCATAGTTGCAGACTCACACTGACAGTCTGTAGCCTACAGGGGTCCCTAGCGACCGACGGCAGATGTCAAAGGCTCAAAGCCGAAACTTTCATATTTCCCACTATACGTCGATCATATTAACACATTGTAATTACTCTATTAGCTTGTTAATTAGTCTATCTACAAAACTTTAACAAAAACTTCTTCCTTGATTTCTGCCTTGCAAAGTCTTCAACAATCTTAATTGTTCTAGTTACACAGAGTAATTACTCTTTTAAACAATTTAGATCTAACAAAAGGTAGCATGAAAGGATGTCCTCTGCAGCAGCTGTGCTAGGATGTAATGTAACTGGATGTTACAATACGATAATACCCGATGCAACTGCAAGCTGCATTAACAGATAATAAAATCGGAACTTGTAACTTGTTACCTAAATGGAACTGAATTGACTACTTCAGTTAAGTAGTCTATTCAGTTCCATTCAGCTAAATTGTTTAAAAGCAATGTTGTTTACCGACGCATCTTTAGTTATATTTGTTGTTTATGTGTGACTTTACAATCTGCTACAGGTATAGTTTATTTTAAAATGTATGTAATCGTTGTATACAATGTAATGCATGTGCGCTTGTCATATGCAAAGGCTACGTACTTACTTACTTACTTACTTAGTACTAGTAACATACTGATTTCTGTAAAGTGCAAGTTGTGCAACCTAAATTAATAAAATAATTTTAAAATGAACATTATAAATTGACTTTAAAATGATAAAATGATTAGTTTTCTGTTTTGGTTTGTGGGCCTACTCTGTGGAACTCCTTGCCTACTGAGCTAACTTCTCTGCCAACTGTACACCATTTCAAAACACAGTTAAAACGGTACTTGATGGAATCACTGTGTGTATAACATATGATGATTGGTTGAAATGCATAATTCACTCGTTTGCATGCACTACTGCACAAGCACCACCGTGTTCATTTCTGCGCCCTTGCACATTTTCTAATGGTTTTGATTCATGCTTTGCAGGTCTGTGTTACTATACATAAAAATAGTAATGAGAAAGGGGCGGCCCTGCCAGCAGAACGATATTGTTCCTTTTGGGTTTACCCTTTGACACCATGAACTACTGTAACAAATCTACATGAACTTGTATTTTGGTTGGTGATCAATAAAGCTTGTGAATTGAAAAATTGAATTGTTAGCGGCACGGGTGCAATACATGCATTATTATTTAGCCTATAATATTATTTCATTAGAAAAACATAGCTTATCATGTACGTTTAGAACATTGTGTTCAGATACCCGTACTTTGGTAATTAGCTTTGCTTTGGGGTTGGGGCCCTCGGATGTCTTAACTCGGTTCTTGGCTTAGGGCCCTCGGAAGTTTTGATCCGGCCCTGGTGATACGGTAGGACTGTGGTGTGATAGCCAACGAATGTGATCGACAAGGATTGTGATCGCAAGGACTCTGATTCGCAAGAACTGTGATCGGCAAGGACTGTAGCTGGAATTTAAAGACTGCGGTAAGCAGGAACTGTCACAGCCGAGGACTGTGAAAGACAAGTACTGCGTTAACTTGCCTAAAATTTGTCGTAAATGATTAATTAAGTCAAGTGTTTGTGTTAAGCTACCAGATCGATTTGCTTAACAATTATATAGCTTTATTGTGAAAGAAAAATAGTTGTCAAGACAAAAAGTAAAACAAGAAATGTCAAACTTTTGCAGATAGTGATCTTATCAAATCCCATATAATTTAAATTCTGAAGATCGGGTATTCAAACATCTAAGACATCTTGAAATCTATTACCGTCGAACTTAAAAAGAGAGACATAGGCCGATATATGCAGGCAGCGAGAAAGAGTGAAAGTGAAAATGAATTTAAACTATTGCAAGAATATTAATGAACGCTCGTCATAGATAAGGCGAGGTTGCCTTGCACAGACGTACTCTGCAACTTCAATGAAGTACTCCAGAACCCGACAGTGAAAAATTCGTTTCAATTTGGCCCACAGGCTACGATTACTTGCTCATAGGAACAATAATGACACATAGTCGTAACTTCGCTTCTTGTAACCCTGTAAGAAAGTTTAGATTATTTTATTTATTTATTTATTAAGGTCACTTGTTATAGCGCCCCTTCAAGATTTCTACTCAGAGGCACTCCCGACTTACAGCGCGGACACTGAATCGGAGTTTCACGCCGAAGCGCATGAGCAATGGCGAGTGAAGGACTTGCCCAGTGTCCCTACGCGGCATGCAGCTTGAGGTGGATTCGTACACGCAACCCTACGGCTGCAAGGCACCGAACATACCCCTACACCACCGCGCCCCCACTAGATGCACTAGACTTGATGAGCATTTTGTGCATGAATATGTTTATGCGTGCTCATCTGCTTTATCGGTTTTACTATCTGTATTGGTCATCAGAATTTGTGCAATAGGGCCTACTTTTAAGTTTTTCCTTCATTCTCTTCCTTACGTTTATGACTTCCTGCAACTTTGATATCGTTTTCGCAATGAACCCGATTCCCATGACAATATAAATATCAGACTTACACAAACTTCCACGAAGTACAGGCTTATACTTTTTAATTAGTGACAAGCTCTATAAGTAAGTAAGTAAGTATATTCTTTATTAACCAAATGCTAATCGTACCTTAGTGTACATACATCTTATAAACACAGTTAAAAAGTATATAGCAACCTGACAATAAACGTTTTTCGCATCAAGTAAGTTAGTAAGTAAGTGAGAATATCCCTTAATAAACCAACTGCCAACCGCACCTTGGTGCAAATCATTATAGTCCCGTATATATCTAAGAAAGTCAGCCAATCTTAATAAGACCTTATATAACATCCTAGTGATGACAGTTTTACGCATCAAATTAATTATCTGCGGGAGGAATAATACGGTCATGAGCCGGGGGGCGTAGGGAATACTTAAACGTTTTAATAGGGGAAGCAATTCATGTAGCCTAACACATGCCCATTATCAACCAGGATCGATGAAAAAAGGCGGGAATCAGCCTTCATGCTTAACTGCTCAAAAGACAAGGAATCTCCAGTAAGATAAGATAGTGATAGCGGATCAAGCAACGCATCAAGAATGACTTCAAACTTGTCTTTGTCACGCTGTCCTACGAAACTCCAACAGACGGGTGAGGCATGCAGCATACTTGCCAAGGTAGTTGCTCGTACAACGTCATGCAGATATACATGGCCGGACTGGAGTTGGGAGCGCTTCTGAGTAGTTACCTTGAAGGGGCGCTATATAAATTTTCGAATGAATGAATGAATATCGGTATCCCACGTTTGCACTGGTCTTTTTATTTATCGATTTATTTATTAGGCAACCCTCGCCTCAACCAGTTGGGGGAGACTTTTTGCTGTGACCCCAAAACAACGAAGTCATTACCTAATTGGCTACATGCTTAAGAGATATCACTTTTGATGTAGAAATTAGAATCATCAAACTATTTAACCCTTGAACCACGTTATAGTATCTGCGTTAGCGATTACTATTGATGACTGTTTTAACAGGTAGAGAAGATCCTGTTCCTGCATCGGATTTCGCCTCGTTGGATCAGCGTTTGTCAGAGGAATACGAGATAATGCCATATGCATATACGGATGGCTACGACAAGATAGACGAATTTAGCGTAACTGATTTCGACGTCCCGATACAGTTTCCAAGGCGAGAAGGACCTCTCCCCACACCTGGCTATGACCATCTGCTATCACAACCAAGCATTTCCACCGTCTATAGCCCAATTGACAACTATGAACAGCCAATGGAAAGAGAAGACATCGAGATAAGCCCAAGTGCTAAGCAAGTAGGCTCTCTTCCAACACTCGGTTATGACCTTCTGTTGTCACAACCAAGCATAACCACTGTCTATAGCCCAATTGACAACTATCAACAGCCAATGGACAGCGAAAAAGTCGAGATCAGCTCAGGTCTTATGCCAGAATCTAAGCAGAATTCAGACGTTGATAAGTCATTTGCAGTTAAACATAGCGTCAAAGTCAACGCGAAGCACCCAGCTTACATTCAGCTCATCGGTGAAACAGAAGACGATTCCTTTGGAACATTTTCAACTGCCTCTATTGCAGGAAAGGAAATCAATCGGCCAAGCATAAGGTCAAACGAGTGTGTAAACGAACTGCCTTCTTTTGACCTAAAAATCAATCAAGATGACACAAAAGACGATTCATCTGAAGAAATCCTTCCTTCTACTTAAAGATCAGTTAAAGTGTCACGAAAAACGATGCCCGGAAAGAAATTTCTTCATCCTACCTATAAATCATGAAGATGTAGAAGATGACGAATTTCCTGTAGAAATTCCATCATCTTATCTTAATATTACAGATGAACTAAGCTAAGTCGATGGCCAGATATATTTAAATAGCTTTGGTTATATTTAGAATCCTGACTTTGGAATTGTAGGCCTAGTCTTCTGATAAAGGACTTTATTTTGTCATTTTTTTGCCAAAATATGGACACAGCAATCATGAATTGAATTCATTGATAACCCAGACAGTCATGCTCGCTGAGCGCATAACTGGTCCGCATTGTTCGTGTCGCTGATGGAAATTGGTGGGGACTGATGGATCAGTTACTGCGTCTGTTGAGGAGGCTCTTGAGTATTTCCGACACAACACATTATGCCAGAAATATAGAAGTCTAAGGTACACAGTTCAGATCTTCAAGTCAAAGACTATTCAAACAAGGAGACTTCGAATTTGTGAATATATTACAAGCTGCCTTGCCAGGCAAGACGATATAATGGCACTCCGAACAATGATAACTTGCTTGGTATCGCATAGACTCGTTTGGACTTCGGCTGTAGAATCCAACCTCCAGTCAAACTTGTTCTGATTATTTCTGGTATAATAGGCTTTCAAATGTAAACAATCCAGTCATTCAGGCAGGACTCTGTATTTTCTATACGTGTACCTCTTAAGTAAACCTATAGAGACTAAACCATGGCGGAAGCCTTTTAGAACGTCGCTCATAGCTGCATGCTCTCGGACTCATTCTGCTGGAGGTTCTAGATTGATGCATGTTTACGCGTAATCAAGGTCGAATTATATAACCTTTATTTCAACGATTTTAATTTTTAATGGATTATGGGCTTACAGTATTATGCATATAAACGGATTTCTTTATCTCTGCGTTTGGACTTTGTAAATGTGTACAACAATTACAGTTCAATATAATTGGGATCGTAGATTGGCTGAAAACGAAAACAGAATAAGATGACAGTATGGATTAGTTACAGCGCAATTAAGCCTGCTATTTAAATATTAAACGGAGGTTTAGGCCTACTGCTCCTGAATTTACCTCAAATTCTGATCCGTATAAAGGTGAAACAACAATCAAAATAATTCGAAAATCCGCGACGTCATGGTCCAACGTGTATAAACGCGGACTGAAGACTACGCAACGGACAAAGTCGATAGCTGAATATGCTAGGCCTATAGGAAACAAATTTGAAGCACCGGCCGAGATCAGTAATGAAGGCCTAGCAGTAGCCTGATAATAGCTTTACACGGCAACGTGCTATGCACTTTGACCTGGACTTTACCACAACTTAAAGATAATCTTTGATGAAAAGAAATACCTTATAATTATGGTGCTGCTTGACAAGCTACTTCTTGTAACATTTCAGTTATATCACAGACTATGTTTAAGTTCAGTATGTGCTAACGGTGATCGTGATATGTAGGGCCTAAATTATCAGAAATAAGTTTTGAGCAAATGTAAAGGCTAAAATCTGAAGTCCCTGCGCCGACTGACCAGAATGGACAGAGGTAATTATATGTGGCTGAAGCTGATTCTCTTAACAATTTAAAAGCTTTGCAGTGAATAAAGCTGAAACACTTGGCCAGCTGAAAGTCATGGCAACATTGGAATATAATAAGCTTCAATCTGGTGAATCTGGCACAAATTTGACCAAAACATATCAGTATTATAAGATGAATTACATAGCCTACGTCGTAGTAGCCTCTTAGACTCTTAGTGTTGGGATAACAAGAAAATTCTCAATTGTTAGCAGCCACTTTTCTAGTTAACTAATCACTGTTTACTAAACGTAACAAGTTTGTTGTAGGTCTAAATTATCTTTATCACCATTTACGATATCGTAGGCAGAGCTTTTGTGAGGTACTTAAAATTCGTTATATCAGTGTCCACTGTCTAGTATGAATATAGCTAACTAGATTTGATTAGCCTATATTACAATTTTATAAGGAATAGTAAGAGCGACTTCGTAATCGTAATCGTGATCTCTAAAGGTTTCTTACCCAAATTTAAGCCAAGCGCATGTTCATCAGATTATTTACGAGCGCTGCGTCGTATCGGATGTGTTGTCCAACGATGTCCATTTGAGTTCCAAGTCTGGATACTAGAGAGACCATTCGTATAGGCTGAAGAGCTGCTAAGATTTCGCTGAGGAAGAGAAAGCTTGTAAGACGGATGATTAGATGGATTTTGATTGTAATTAAGCGTAGGCACTTGATATTCACGTGTTACAATCACTCGCTTTGATATAAACTGCTGACCAAAGACTGCTGAAGGAAATGATTTATATCGTCCAAACTGGTTTGATAATGCTAACATAATGTCAATAAGTGGAATATGTTTGTATTATATTAGTGTATGCATATCGATGATGCAGTCGTGAGCTTGGTGCAAATGTAGGTTCAACTGCAGCAAATGTCTCACAATTATCACGTCGTAGGCAGAATAATTGCGCATAGTAGCATATTTGATAACCGCAAGCAAAGTTCTAGGCTGATGTTACCGTAACCAATCCTAGTGTTGCAATAATAATAATAATAATAATAATAATAATAATAATAATAATAATAATAATAATAATAATAATAATAATAATAATAATAATAATAATAATAATAATAATAATAATAATAATAATAATAATAATAATAATAATAATAATAATAATAATAATAATAATAATAATAATAATAATAATAATAATAATAATAATAATAATAATAATAATAATAATAATAATAATAATAATAATAATAATAATAATAATAATAATAATAATAATAATAATAATAATAATAATAATAATAATAATAATAATAATAATAATAATAATAATAATAATAATAATAATAATAATAATAATAATAATAATAATAATGGTGAAAATTATGGTTTTGTGCGATGGTGGAAGCTGAATTCATCACATATCTTTCTTTCAGAATGGATCATCAGATAAGCTGAATAAAATAATATATATAATTAGCAATTAACTCCGCTAATAGGTAGTTTGGCAGTGTTCGTGTATATTATACTCTGAACTATTTGATTTTATTATTATCAACCCGTACTAGGCTACCTGAAATGTCTGGTGTTTAGGCCTACTTGATAGGACTTCACTTGGTTTTTGATGTGTTGTAAAGGTAAATAGGTACAATTTATTTTTCCTATTGGTAAAACTGTAGTTTACGTTGCTAAATTATTTTATGTTGTAAATTCAAAATGGAAGCTGAATTGGTTACAATAAACGAAGGCCTAAATGGAAGTTGGATTGATTAAGCTAATTCTCTGTTTTAACAAAAGCTGGATTGATGGAAATAATATTATTGTTGAAATAAATAGACGTATACGGTATGCCAGAGGTCTAGACTGTTTGATAGAACTGTTTTGTGTAGTCGGGCAGTGGTAAGTATCTGGCTATGGTTGGCGGCTATAATTATTTAGAAAAGGCTTGCCACTTTTCTGAACTAGGAAGTAGGGACGCAATTTTTCGTGAAACACCTCACCAGTCACTATATACGTTGGACCAGAGGCGGCGGCGCAAGTCGAGCAACCCAGGAATTCTTTGTGTCTAGCCTAAATGTCATTGTTAAAGATTTTGCGCTTGGTACAAATATATTTTTAATGTTCATTACACTGGGCATATATATCATGATTCGTTTCCAACATTGATTTCTGCAATTTTGTGAAATTGTCACAGGGATTTTATTAAATAGTTTAACTTTAAGAACCTATGCAAATTCTGTCGACCAGATCCTGTTTTCAAGCATTTTAGCTATGCGATGATCATGATTTTGATTTAAAGCTATATTTTAAATCACTCTCAACCGTTTTCAACAACGGTTTCTGTCCTAAACGAAAGTTGTAGAACTCCGCACATTTCATTCTATTTGTTTCCACACGCAATTCAGCTTCCACCATAGGAGCTGACTCTTTACGAGCCTTGGGTGCGAATGCACCCAGAGTGAAAGTTCAGTAGGTTCGTCGCACCCAGAAGATTTTGAACTGAAATTCAATTTTTTTACAGTAAATTCCAGTAATCTTACAACTTGCGGAAAGGTTGCACAACTATGTCAAGCACCGTCACGTGAGTTTCAAATACTTTTATAACCACGTAACCTTTGACAAGAAAACAAATTTCTTTCTCCGAAAATGCCCTAAGACTGACCTACGGCAATGTAGAATATAAAACATTTCCCGGGGTAGAACCCATGCAACCAGAGACACAAACCAAAAGCTCGTAAATAATCTGGTGAAAATGCACTTGGCTTTAGAGTAAGTAACTTTTTTAGATGACGATTACGATTTACGAGGTTGCTCTTACAATTCTTTATAAAATTGTAATATGGGCTAATTAAATCCAGTTAGTTATATGCATACTAGACAGTAGACACTGATATCGCTAATTTTAAGTGCCTCTCTAAAGCACTGCTATCCTAAATGGTGCTAAAGCTCATTTAGGCCTAGATCTGCAACACACATTTTAGCGTTAAGTAAACAGCGATCAAGTATCCAGAAAAGTGGTTGCTAACAATTGAGAATTTCCCTGTTATCTCAACACTAAGAGGCTACTACGATGTAGGCTATATAATTCATCTTAAAATTTTGATATGTTTAACTGCATGACAACTGCTTCAAATGCACAACTATGAAGTCAGTGAAATTAAGATTGATTGGCAGAAGCGTCTGTTTATGCTAAGCCTAATAGCCTACTGGCCAAACACATACAGAATTTTGGTCAAATTTGTGCCAGGTTCATCGGATTGAAGTCATGACAACTCCTATGTTGCCATGACTTTCAGCTGGGCAAGCGTTCACTGGAAAGATTTTAAATTGTTGTTAAGGGGAATCAGTATTTGCCCCTATCAATTCAGGTCAGTCGGAGCAGGTATTTTAGATTTTAGCCTTGCATTTGCTCAAAACTTATTTCTGATAATTTGGGCTCTACATAATATTATTACAATCACCGTTTGCACATACTGCAGCTCAGCATAGCCTAAGACATAACTGAAGTTCTCCTGAAAGTACCTTGACAAGCAGCACCATGTAACGTATTGCTTTCATCAAAGATTGTAATTAACTTGTGGTAAAGTCCAGGTCAAAGTGCATAGCACGTTGCAGAATAAAATCATTTTCAGGCTACTGCTAGGCCTCCATACTGATCTCGACCTGTGCGTCAAATTTGTTGCCTATAGGCCTAGCATATTCAGCTATCGACTTTGTCCGTTGCGTATGCTTCATTAGAGTGGCCCAAAATAACAAAAGTTGGAAATGTTTAGCTCCACAAGGCTGCCCTTGTTACACATGAAAAGATAACCCTGTATGCAAAAATTTGGACAGATTGAACTATGTTTAGAGGTCGCGCCTTTTGCACACTTTTACATTATATAGTATGAAGCGTAAAAAGACATGTAGGCCCCCTATCATTTTGAATAGCAAGGCAGTTACTATTTTGAACGTTGAACTGCCTAATAAAAATATATACATGTACCGCAGTGTTACTGCTTAGTCAGAGTGCATTAAATGCAAATAATTTGTAATGCAATATAATTTTTTACTATGAAAGTAGTTTTCCAGTCTGCATAAATAACCGTCATTGAAGTGCCGGAAAACGCGAAAACCGCGATTATTTCATTTTGCCCTTGTCGGAAAAGAAATCATTGTGTGATGACTGGAGACAAGTTGCAGCAGGTATTGTGTCTGTGACTCATCCTTAGTTACGTGACAGAATTAACCAATTTCAACAATTATTGGCTGAGATCTGATCATTTTTCTTCGATTTTGTTAGATTTTGTTTCTTATGACCTTGAAATGACCTTGAACGACCCTGAATTTAGTATTTATATTTTAATCAAAATATAGCTCTCATCGAGATAAATAAACAGTAAAAAGTTCATCTAAATTGGACTCCTCATTAATTTGTTGTGATAAAAAGAGTAAATCGACAATGGAACCAAGTGCCAAAACCCAAGCATGCGGTTTTTGCGATTTCTACAAAAAAGTGTCAAAATGGCGCGACCTCTAAACATGCTCAGATCTCTTCAATTTTTTTCACCACATAGTCTTCTTGTCAAGTGGAACAAGGGCAGCCTTGTGGAGCAGCATGTTTCAACAAAAATTATTTCCCCGTGTAAGTTTGGGCCACACTAATGCTTCATGCCATGTTTATACACGTTGGACTATAACGCCGCGATTTTCGAATTATTTGGACTGTTGTTTCACCTTTATAATACGGATCAGAATTTTGTTATTAGGCCTAAGTTCTGGAGCAGTAAGCCTCCGTGCAATATTTAAATAGTAGACTAGTTTTAATTTCGCTGTAACTGTTTCAAACCCACGTCTTATATTCTGTTTTCGTTTTCAGCTAATCTACGATCGCAATATTGAACTAATAATTATTGTTCTACACATTTTGCAAAGTCCAAACGCAGAGATAAAGAAATTCGTTTATAAATATGCATAATAAGCCCTTAATCCATTAACATAATTGAAGCAAAGATTATATAATTCGATCTTGCGTACTCGTAAACATACATCCAATATAGGTAGGCTACATCAGGACGAGTCATAGAGCAGCTATGTGCGATGTTCTACACATTTGCCAAGTCCAAACGAAAAGATACAGAAATCGTTTTAAAACTGTATTTTATGCATAATAAGCCCACAATCTAGTAACACCATTGAAGCAAATACTATATAGTTCGATTTTGCTTACATACGTCCAATATAGTTATGTGCGACGTTCCAAAAGGTTTACGCCGTGGTTAAGTCTCTATGGGTTTACTTGAGATGTACTGTGTACAACTGTAGGGTATAGTTCCCTTATTTGGGCACCTTAAGGATTAAAGCCTCGTATCATATTGATTTTGACACGTATACTTATTGTTTGGTGTTGTTTGGTTAGCTGAAACAGTAGGTAATGAAATATATTGAATACATACAATAGATTGTAGAACAATATTAGTTGTGCAGAAAAAATGACACACCTCCAAAGTGCCCATATTAGGACATGGTGCCCTAATTTGAGCACTAAATATTTAACGTGTAATAATTATAGTAGTAAATATGGCCTCAATTTGGGCATACAAGGTTACCTAGAATGGGCACTGCCCAAATTAAGAATACCCAATATTAACGTGTAATATAGTAGTAAATATGGTCTCAATTTGGGCATACACTGCCCAAATTAGGAATACCCAATGGTGCCCAAATTAGGCTCTACGCAATACCTCCCTAGGAAAATTTTTAAAAAGTGTGCTCACTTTCTCCCGCATTATTGCTCACATGGGGCGATAAAGCTACACTTCACCAAACATCTGCAAAAAACCGATTGAAAATACATTAAAAAATAACGCGCCCACAGCTACTGAACCATATATCGAACATCATAGAAAACTGGCATGCTAAAAACATTTACTTCTTACTTTCGAAGCGCAATTTTCCGCCGACATATTGTGACGTAATTTGGGTGTTTGTTATCAAGCGAATTTGCCGACAGCAAAAAGGCCGGCGTCTGATTAGTCGAGGACTTTTTGTATGGCGGTTGAGGACTTTTTGTTGCTGTGCGCTGATTGGTTGAGGACTTTTTGTTGGCGCGCTGAGGACTTTTTGTCTGTGTATGCTGATTGGCTGAGGACTTTTTGTCTGTGTGTGCTGATTGGCTGAGGACTTTTGCTAGACTGCTATAAATATAGATGCCTGTTGCGTGTAGAGGGTTCGGTTCGTGTGTTTAGTGAGAGAGTGTGTGTGTGTTTAGTGAGAGAGTT
>JACEVL010003300.1:0-14156 GCA_020284085.1 Aporrectodea caliginosa
TAGTAAATCGTGACAATAGTTGTAGTAGACGTCAAGAGACCACTTCCATCATTTGCAATCATTCGACACTTCTCGATCAGTTTCCGTTGCAATAATCGATTGAATTTGACCTTATAAGATTTGAGGGACACAGTAGACGATTGATGAATGCTTGCATTGTAACGCGGAGAGTGCGAGTTCAAGACTCCTCATTTTAGAAGGTTGCTGTGTAGGGACACCTTTTGCAATTCCATCATTCACGATTGCTTAGCGTCATCGATTGATGCTTGGTCGTTATACAGTGGAGCCTAATGAATTTGACGCTATGGTTCAAATCCCGTCGCTTGTCGCTTCCTAGATACTGAGCTAGAAGCTAAAATAGGCGAGATGGGTCAAAAATGTAGAATATTCTTCATTTCAGCAGTTGCCTGTGAATTTGCCATAATTTCCAAAGTAGTAATCCGATTTTGATGCCGTTTATTTTGTTCGACACAGAATATAGCCCTGTATCGTACAGCAAAATTGCAGAATAATCAAATAATGGTTGCTGATGACGACTTAGATGACATGAATATTCCGAAACTTTTTATTCGATTTTTTCACTCAATATCAATGGAAGAATCAAACGTGTATAACTTCAGTTAGAAAAAAGATATTTTCATTCTGTAAAAAGTATTTTGAAGCAGATTAATTGTAGAATATGACTGAATTAAAAGTTCAGAAACCGACATGTGACGGGTTTTGACCTCTGGCGTCACAAATGCACAAATATTGTATGATTATGCATCGCGCACCAATCACAAAATGTCGTAAACAATATGTAATGCAGGTCTCGTCTTAAACACCTTTATCACGTATTCTTCCTGTGCCATAAAATTCAGTCAATGCGTTTTATCATTAGGCTCATATAATTTTCCTTAATAGTGCGAGGTCGACGTTAACGGTCGTTGTTGGCCACAAAATGACGAGAAAGAACAGAAAGGCAGTCTTGTATCGGGTGATGCCAGTCCGAAGCTTTGATAACGTAGGAGGGCGACGCTGCATTGTATTTAATCATTTATAAAGGCCTTCTCACAGTATGAACCTTTCAGTAGCGCTCCGAGTGAGAGGTACTCAGAGAGAAAAGGGAGGGTCTAAGGTGACAGAAAGAGTCAAAGATTCCACCAGTGGTAGAGCGTAGAGAAGAGGACGTCCAGTCCATAAAGAGGGACCTACGCAGGCAAAGGATCTAACACGCGAAACGAAGGAAGAGGATCTGAGCCATTGTGGTCCTAACACGGGAACAAAGAGGTCAAGTCGGTCAGAGGATCTGAGAGGACGCTTTGACGTAGAAGAGAGGGGACGGAGAATTTGTTGACATCGATAGTTTGGAGCAAGACCTAGTTGAGATTTTAGCACGACAATGAGAACTTTAAATTGGATGCCCGCATAGAGAGGTAGCCGATGAAGTTGATCAGCCATAAATGTAGAGATTTGACAGAATCAATTAAGGTGAGCTATAAGTCATGTAGCAGCATGAAGCACGGACTGCGAAGGAGTTGGACGAACCATGTTTAAGTCAACCAGGAGAGAATTGCAATAGTGAATTTGAAAACAGACAAAAGCGTGGACAATTGAGGTGAAGGTAGAGGATGAAACAGATCTGCGATTTTGACCTAAGATTTGTGGGACACAGTTACCGATTGGGTGAATGCCTGCCTTGTAACGCCGAGAGTACGAGTTCTAATATCCTCATCTGAAACGGTTACTGAGTAGGACCTTCACATACGATTGCTCAGCGCCATCGATTGATGCTTTGTCGTTAATTAATGGCGGGTGCCTAATAAAATGCATAAATATATGATGATTATTCATAGCGCGCGAATCCCAAGATGTCGCTAAACAATAGATAATGCAGTAATCACCTTAAACACCTTTAACACGCGTTCTTCGGAAGCAATAAATTCAGCCAATTTTTAAATCGATAAAATAATTCTAAGTCCTGAAAACCACGTAGGGTAAATTCGACGTCAACAGCCATTAGTGGCCACAAAAATAAACAACGGGTAAAATATCTGCTATTGGATGGGGGCACATAATAAATGCGTAATAATAATAATTATTAATTATAATAAATAATAGGATGGAATTTGAATGTACAGAGGTTTGAGCTCGAGTTGATTCTTGAATGGTATTTGGAATGGATTTAGGATAATACTCGAATTGTGATTTTAAGATGTATCTGCAATATTTGGACTAGATCTAGGAATAGGAATGATTTTAGGATAAATTTTGAATCTCTATAGTTTCGTTTGCAAGAGAGATGAGAGACAGACAGACAAACAAACAGAGAAGGGTAAAATTTGATGGATTATGGTAGGATTGGATGGATTAGGGTTGATTGAGGTAGGATTGGATAGATTAGCGCAGGAATACTTGAAGTGGATAGCCCGAGTGGTGATAGACGGAAGAGCATTTAAGAAGTGAGGCTTTAAGAGTTGCAGGCACAAGATGAGACTTGAAGCCAGGTAGAAGCATGAGCTGCTAAGAAAATCAGCTGAAGGGTCTGGTCTGGTTCACATTGACTGAATTTATAGCATCCAAAGAATACGTGTTGGAGGTGTTCAATACAAACACTGTATTATCTATAATTGCTTAGCCACATCTTGGGCTGTGGTGCGCAAAAGACGATCATAGTATAAATGCGCATTTATTTACCGCCACTTTAGAGTAGCCAAACATCAATCGATGGCGCTGATCAAGCGTAAGTGAAGGTCCCTACAAAGTTCCCGTCTCAGAGGTTCAGGGTCGAACCCGTGCTCCTCACGTTACAAGTCCAGTGCTCTAACCAAAAGGCCGCAGTGTCCTACAATAGTAGAAGTGTTAATAGTAGTAAATTGTGACAATAGTTGTAGTAGACGTCAAGAGACCACTTCCATCATTTGCCATCATTCGCCATTGCTCGATCAGTTTCCGTTTCAATAATCGGTTGAATTTGACCTTATTTGGCTATATGGTTTTCTCCAAACTCTTAAAGACGCATTTTTTCAGCTGTTTGATGGCCACGTGTTGAGCGCTTCTGAGAGACTCTTAAGTGGAGCTTTATAAATGTTTTGTTACATTACATTACATTACATTATAAGATTTGTTGGACACAGTAGACGATTGGATGAATGCTTGCCTTGTGACGTGGAGAGTATGGGTTCGAGACTCCTCATTTTAGACGGTTGCAGTGTAGGGACACCTTTTGCATTTCAATCAGTCACTATTGCTCAGCGCCATCGATTGTGGCTTGGTCGTTATGCAGTGGCGCCTAATAAATGCACAAATATTGTATGATTATGCATCTCGCGCCAATCACAAAATGTCGCTAAACAATAGGTAATGCAGTGCTCGACTTAAACACCTTTATCACGTATTCTTCCTGTGCAATAAATTCGGTCATTGCGTTTTTATCTCGAGGCTGATCCAGCCTTCTTTTTATCCATCTACTTTAACTTACGCAAATCTTGTTTGTTTGAGCCACAGGCTAAAAAGTCAAATCTTGCGACGACTAATTCGATCACTTACAATCATTCAATCGTCCTGAAACTTGGCAGATAGACTCGCCCTCGCAGACACTTCATTCTATAAAAATTTCAGCTCCCCCAAAAAAGGCTAGCTTATAGAATCGGGGACTAAACTTTTCGAATCGGGGAATCCCCTTTTCCGAAACGCCGCGTTGCCATTGGCCAGCGTTGCCATTGGCCGCAACAGATACGGGTGCGCTGCCTCATTAAACGAACGCTATGTTGTAAAATGAACGCGGACTATATATTTGTAGAGGTAACTGCTTCATAAGACGCATTATCGGATAGTAGATGGATATAGTAAAAAACTTTGTTTTTACGGGCTGTATTTTATTTATAGTGTGAAGTCGACGTTAAATTCGTTGTTGGCCACAAAATGACGAGAAAGAACAGAAAGGCTGTCTTGTATCGGGTGATGCCAGTCCGAAGCTTTGATAACGGAGAAGGGCGACGCTGTATTGTATTTAATCAATTATAAAGCCCTTCTCACAGCATAAACCTTTCAGAAGCGCTCCCAGTTATAAAAAATAATAATATCTTTTCTTTAATTTAGCGCCTGACAAATGCACTGCGCTGTACATTTACATGTTATGCAATTGAAACAATCTTAACTAGTTAACTACTAACAGAACAGACAGCTTGTAATACAACGGCGCTAATAGCAGCCTACAAAGCAAATCCGCCCTAACGGGGCTCGAACTCGGTACCTCTCGCACTCTTCGCCAGATGTTATCCAACGCGCCACCGGACCCCCTTCCCCATAAAAAACATTTATAAAGCTCCACTTAAGAGTCTCTCAGAAGCGCTCAACACGTGGCCATCAAACAGCTGAAAAAAATGCGTCTTTAAGAGTTTGGAGAAAACCATATAGCCAAATAAGGTTGGAGGTACTCAGAGAGAAAAGGAAGGGTCTAAGGTGACAGAAAGAGTCAAAGACTCCACTAGTGAGGATGGTAGAGCGTAGAGAAGGAGGACGTCCATTCCATAGAGAGGGACCTACGCAGGCAAAGGATCTAACACGCGAAACATTCTAAGTTCAAGCCGGTCAGAAGATCTGAGAGAGCGCAATGACGTGGCAGAGAGTGGACGGAGAATTTGGTGACACAGTTATTTTGGAGCAAGACTCAGTTGAGATTTGAGCAAGACAATGAGAACTTTGAATTGGATGCGCACAGAGGGAGGTAGCCAATGAAGTTGTTCAGCCATAAATGTAGAGATGTGAGAGAATCGAGGGAGGCGAGCTATAAGTCTGGCAGCAGCATTCAGTACAGGTTGAAGAGGAGATAGACGAACCTTGTGTAAGCCAACAAGGAGAGGATTTCAATAGTCAATTCTAGAACAGGTAAAAGCATAGACAATTGAGGTGAAGGTAGAAGATGAAACAGATCTGCGAATAGCTCTAAGACGCTAACGTTGGAAGTAAGAAGAACGGGTAAGCTTGGATACGTGTTCAGTGAAGGTGAGAGAGCTATCTATCTAGGGTGACACCCTAGATGATCATTTAAGTTATTACATGAAAGAAAATATCACCAAATGCCGTATACCCGGATGTTGCCCGTGTGAAGCGGAGTAGATAGTTGGCGACACTGATTATCTCTCTTATAATGCAGCATCGTTAAACAGAAACGGATGGAAATCTTTATCCAATCTCAAATCTAATTAAAATATAAGATAAGGGTCGATATAATTGGCAGCCGCAAGTTGTCGCCAAACAGTGAATTCGATGGTTCTCTAAATTCATCTTTCCATCAGTCCTTCGTTCGTTTATCCTTCGTGACTATCATGAGGAACTATTCCTCTTCTTATTCTATGGCTAACCAACTGTTTCTAAATGTGCACCGTTGATCATGATTTTCATTAGGCAGAACTTACGTACCAGTAACGTGCAGTGAACTCTACAGCAGTTTTAACACGATAGCTAGCCTACTGTAAAAATCCTGGATACATAAATATTATCTCAACGATACAAATGATTCCAATATAAACCACGGCAACCAACTGGGCATTTAATTCATTTCAAAAGGTAACCCTAGTTGACAAACAAAATAATGGCGCTTCATGCACATAAACTGGTTTTGTTACGCCTTCGGTCTGTGCCTTGTGCAGCGGCGCCATAGAAGTTGTTTAATTTAACCTTTATTTTACCAACGTTCCATTTTTGGAACATAATTTGTAATGTTTAAAAAAATTATTTTGCCTTGGTAAATTTATTATATTTGCACATCAAATGAAAGATATAAGAATGGAGAATGTAAAACAGTGGTAATTTTCTGATTGACTTTATTTATTTTTGTGCTACAGATGCGTAATTTTGACGAATTTTGTGATTTTTGATAAAAATCTTTTAGGAAGTTGAAATAAATAGTTGTGTCATAATTTTACAGATAAGACACGTTTTATTTTGTTGATTGATATCTAAAGTCAGTGATAAAAATCAAAATTACCGAAAAAGAAGCAAAACTCTAGAAGAAAAAACCCAGTTTTGAAGCATGTTCCATTTTTGGAACGTTGGTGCACTCTCATTAGTATAATTCCAATATGAGGTGATTGTGTTCCTTGTTCATAATTTGCCAGTATATATACTGTTGAATTGTTGCATGTATCATTAATTTGTTTTTAATATTATGTTTCATTTAATTTATTTTTAACCAGGGGCGTATCCAGGAAAAAATTTCGGGGGGGTAAGTTTTCTGGGATTTCCATTGGAAATGGTCGAAAAAGTTCATTTTTTTGTATTTCGCATGTAATTGCATAGTAAAAAATGTCGGCAATTTATTTACGGTGACCCCACCCCGTAAAACCCCTTATATATGCCTATGTTTTAACACTGATTTTTTAATAATTAGTACATATTTTAAATTGGAGTTTTTAGAAAATAACGCAATAACTGCAACACAGTTGAGTTGAGTACCTGATGCAGTCTAATAGCAACTGCAATGTCTAAATCCATGAAAGGAGGATGTATACTGCCAAGCATGCAGCTGACAAGAGATCTCTCTAGAATGGCAGAGTGTGCACTATATGATCAGTAACACAAATCTTTGCAATTTGGAATTGTTCATTTCAAGCTTAGCATTTATGAGTCGGTGGGTGCCTAACTATGGACATCATGGGTTAGAGATGTTTATAAGAGGACAGCCAATCAGATTTAGTTATAAGATCTGGATGTCTTATTCATGAATAGGATGTTCATCCATATCAATTAACAATTTGTTGTGGCAGGAGTAGGCGACCCACATAAACCACTTTTGGTCAGCGCGTTTCCATGAATTTTGCCTAACTCATCTCAGGAAACCATATCAAATGCTATTATTTGCCAATCTTTTTACTAGTTACAGTCTTCTGTCTAAGCTGAGATGTTGGGCAGCAGTCATTCAGAGGTGATATTCCAGTTCGACCATCACGGACATGATGGTCGAACCGAAACAGCACCTCTGAATGACAAGAAAATGTTTGCAAAACAAGAAAGAGGTACATTTGAATACACATATCATGCCAAAATTGTTGTTGTTAGGTAGTCAGATAACAATGTAGTAGCATGTTCCAGCAGTATCAATACTGTAAATCCTGTGAAAAAGTGCTCAGGCACGTCAAAGGTTGTCATGACACATTGCGATGGAATCGAGCAATACATATCTTTAATTAGTCAGGCTCGTTGTTTTTTTTCATTTTTTGAAGAAAAACACTACCAAAGAATGTGTCAGGTGCCTCAAGATACTTCAAGTGAACTGTTTTGAAAGGTTTTATACCTTTAAACAAACTGGTCTTCAATAAATTGTGCATAAGCCAATATTGTATCGTGTATTCATGTTGAACTGCCATTGTAAAAAAATGCTAGTGGGAATGACCCAACGTTCCATTTTTGGAACATCCCAAAAATGACCTTAAATGTGAAATATCACTAAAAGCTTGTCATTTCTGTTTTAATACCATCAACATACAACACATATCTAAGGGCCATCTCAAAATTCCACCTAAAAGGTATAGTGGGTAAATAAAGGTTAATAGCAGTTATAACCAATAACCCCAATCGAGTTGTTATTATTTGTTTACCACTGGTATGGAGTAGCAAATGCTTAAGACATTTCGTTGTTTCTCTTTAACGACACCGTGTTGTAATGAGGATGATTGACGTCCTCCTCCTCCGCTATCAGGGCTTTGGACTGGCACTACCCGATGGTAGGCAGTTTTCCGTTGTTTATCAACATCTTGCAGCGGCCAAATGCCGTCAACGTCGACCAGAGCCTAAGGCGGAGGTATCGCGGTATGTAGCGATTAAACGCATTTCCTGACTTTATAGCGACTGCAATTTAGTATTAAAGGTGTCTAAGACGACCAATGTATATACAATCAATTTTCAAGCAACATTTTGTGGCCGCCATGGACCGTTGACGTCATACTTGCTCTTGCGGAAGATCTTCTGACCCACTGACAATTTTTTATTCCAAGGGTTAACGTCATCATTATGACATCAAAGGCCGCAGACAGCAATTCAAAATTATGTACAATACAGTTGAAAACAAAGACTTGATTATTATATTCTGCGTGACACCCACTGGAATTTCCGTGCATTTAGCAAATTAATAGTGTGGTAAGAGTGCGTGTTAAAGGTGTCGAAGACGCGAACTGTATTATTAATTCTTTAGCGACATCTTGTGGCTGCCAAGGCCAAGTACGTCTGCCTTTAGCTTCTAATTAGATACATTTCCATCCGTATCACTGTTGTTCCTGTTTAACGACGCTGCGTCATAACAGAGAAACATCGGCGTCGTCCTCCTTTACCAAGGCCTCAGACTGACACCACCTGAGTACATGGCAGTGGTCGAGCGTAAATGATCAGCTTGGCCCTGCTCGGTTATATCAGGGCTTCGCACCCCGATGATAGGCAGTTTTCCTTTCATATTGCCATTTCGTCGCCGCAAAGGCCGTTAACGTCGACCTTCCCAACAAATTCGGAAGTGTTGTGGAATTCCTACACAGTAACCGTCTCAGATGAGAAGGCTCGAACCTTTATCCGCCGCATTACAAGGCAAACAATCATTCTATCGGCAACTGTATCCCACAAATCCCAGGTCAAAATCAATCAATTCATTTGACAAAAACTGATCAAGCAGTGTCTCCATCTGGCGGCGAATGATGGAAGTGGTCAGTAGTTTCAGTTTAACGACACTGTGTGGTAACAAAGATCACTAGTGTAACGTGTACCCTATTGTAGCGCTTAGACTACAATAGGGAATGTCCCTTCGCGGACACAGTTACCTTGTAATCAAATCATAAGAGCTGTAATATGTCAAAAACATTTTTGTCGGCGGCACCGGCCTACGTTGTCATAAGCTGCCGTTAAACTCTGGATCCCTCCAACCTGTAGGTATCTCTCTCTGAGCGCCGTCAGAGTGACTGCCTCGAAGTTCACTCGACGGTGTAAATGTCGGTTTTTATCCAGGCCTAGGACTCACACTGTCAGAGTACAAACAGTGACGGAGTTTAACGTGGCACTTGGATTTTAGAGCATCGAAAGGATGGTTTTTGAACGTTTATAAGACGTGCAATGTGTAATCGATTTTTGATGTCAAAGTATTTTACGTTATGTCTTTTCGAATTTTATTAGATTATTTCATTCGTTGCGGTTGTTCCGTTGTAACGATGTAGCGCAATAAGATACACGAATAGCGTCGCCCTATTTAATACTCTAGGGTTCAGACTGGCACCACCCGATGATAGAGCAGTTTTCTGTTGTTTATTACCATTTTATGTCCGTCAAAGGCAATTCACGTCGACCACACTGTTTGATCTATGACCCCAGTTCACAATAAATTTAGCTGCATTTATAGCATCGGACGAATGCATGTTAAAGGTGTCTAAGACGAGCCTTGTATTGTAAGGTTCTGTTGCCCAACCGTAACAATTAAACAATGTTTACTACTAATCGCTATTTCGAAATTAACAAAAGCGACACTTGGAAGCTAAGCGCTGGGCACCAACTTATTCACGAGCGCTGCGTCATTTCTGAGGGTTTGCTAAGAAAATCTCTTGTCTCATATCTCGGCGACTGTGACAAAGAATGGTCTTCTTAATCTGACAATCGATTCTGTGTTGACTGAAAATGCGCTATATTAAATGTCCGGATACATACATTACGTTCAAAGATTTCATTGGGCGGCGATCAGTAACTTCAGCGCGTGATAGTCCAGTGGTTAGCCGAATGTATTGTAAACCGAGAGTTCGGGGGTTAAAAAATTTTGTTTCCAAATGTGGGCTCCTTGAACCTCCTAATCAACTCAGCCATAATGAGTACAATGGCCGTACGCTGTTGGTGGAATAAACAGACGGCAAAGTTCAGGATTGGCCACCCGCCCTCAGATGTCGAGGTTAAGAAATTGGAAGCCGCTAGCACTTCACCCATGGCTGACTCTGAGGTTAAGTATAAGGAACTGTTCCTCTTGTTTTTCTTCTTCCTTCTCGGGATTGGGAACATGATTCTTTCGGATGAGCACATCAAACAACCATAGAAATCACTGTGCAGATTCCATCCCGTCTAATACGGTGGCAATTTCGGTTTCACGAAGCTGTATCATAATGAAGCTGCTTATCGTCACCCTCCTTATCCCAGCCTTCGGACTAGAACTTCGCCATTATAGGCGGATTTTGTGGAGACATCCTGTGGCCGTCAAGGACCTTCAGCATCGACAGAAACCTGTGGCTGTGGGGAAGGATCGGTGGATATGTCTGGAGATTGGATGGATACAGAGGTTAACGACAGTTTATGACAACATAATTATAATATTATAGGCTGTATGTTGCCCTCGACAAAAATTATTTTGGCATATTACAGCTCGTTTGTGTTCATGGCATAATTTATAGTGTTGATAAAATACGCATTAAAGGTGTCTAAGACGAGCGCTGTATTATCCACTGTTTAGCGACATCTTGTGACTGTGAAAGCCTACTACGTCAACCTTTTAGTCAACCTTTTGTGTTATTACATTATGTTTTCATCCGTAATGGTAGTTCGGTTTGATGATACAGCGTCATAACAGATATACATGTATAGCGTCGCCCTCCTTAATAATCCAGCCTTCGGACTAGCACCACCCGATGATACGCAGTTTTCCGGTGCTTATTACGATTTTGTGGCCGTCAATAACCGTTCACGTCGAACTTACCCTATAAAAGCGGGGATGGAGGAGATCTTACGATTGAACGCATTGGCAGAATTTATAGCCTGTGAAGAATGCATGTTAAAGGTGTCTAAGACGAGCATTGCATCATCTATTACTTAGCGACATCTGGAAATTGACACGCGATGGATAATCATAATATATTTTTGCATTTATTAAGCGCCACTATCTAACGAAGTATCAATCGATGGCGCTGAGCACTCGTGAGTAAAGGACTTGCTCAAGGCACCTTACACGTTAACTATCTCAGAGGAGGAGGCTAGAAATTGCTTTGTTCTAATAAATTCCTCTTCATTATCCTTATCTCTTTCCTCCTCTTCTACTTCTTCCTCCTCTTTCTCCTCCTCGCTCTTCACTCTCGCCATCTCCTGTCTCCTCTTTATATTGATCCTCCCATTTCTCCTCCTCCTCCTCCTCCTCCTCCTCCTCCTCCTCCTCCATCTCTTTTCTTCCTTCTCCATTGCCACCGCCTCTCTCCTCTCTTTTTCGTAATCATCTTCTCCTCCTCCACTCCTCCTCTCTTTCGTATCATTTTCCTCTTCCTCCTTTTTCTCCACCATACCTCATTATAATATTCCTCCTTTTCCTTCGCCCCTCCTCCTCCTCCTCCTCCTCCTCTTTCTTATAACTTTCTCCTCCTTTCTGCCTTACGCTGTGTCCAATCGTCAACCGAGTCCTGCAATGGTGCTGATTGCGATGATGAGGATCTTAAAGGGGCGCCAAATAAATTCAGATTGATTGATAATTATTTATAGTACGTTACATGGAACAATAAATTAAAAGAAATCTTTCATATGTAAGTGGTTTTGAAGAACTTCGCATATTGAACAGTGCAATGTACTCTCTAGGATTATACATCATGATGCTTTGCTGTGTGTGGAACAGAGTTGACGTAAGAATAGAAGAAGAGCAATCCTTTAAGCTATCCTGAGAGTCAGCCATGGGTATGAAGCGTTAGCGACTTCATTTCTCTTAGCCTCGGCATATGAAGCGGGTGGCCAGTCTGCTCCCTCGCCGTCTCATCTTCTCACAGACGGTCTACGGTCAATGTATTCATAATAGCTGCTTAGCGTCTGGTGGTGCCAGTCTGAAGCCCTGATAACGGTGGTGGGCGACTCTAACCATTTAGCTGTTACACAGCGTCGTCAAACTACGAAAGAAAATTTCGGCCACCTCCGTAAACTCTGGTTGTGCCAGTCTGGAGCCTTTGTATAATAGAAGAGGGCGATGCTGATCATTTACGTTAGTAGTAGTTTCAGTTTAACGACACTGTGTGATAACAAAGATCATTAGCGTCGCCCTCCTCCTTTATCGAGGCTTGGGACTGGCACTGGCAGAGTACGAACAGTGGCGGAGTTATCATTTACGTTGATACACAGCATCGTTAAACTACTGTAGGTACATGTATGCGTGAAAGAAAATCTGCCATATACTACTATTATGGGTAAAAATATATCCAGCAATAACACGAAGGAATGACTATGTAGAGATAGACGTAATCGGCTTTGAAAGCCACAAGATGTCGCTAAGTAATAGATAATACCGAAACTTATATTATAATTCACCAAAGTGCGGTTAGCAATTGGCTTAATAAAGGATATACTTACTTAGGCCTACTTACTTACTTACTTACTTGCTTATACAGTGCTCGTCTTAGACACCTTTAACACGCATTCCTCATACGCAATATATTCAGCAACTGCGTTTTATCTCTATAATTATAAACAGCATCCTGTCAGAAATGGAATCCAAGCCAAGAAGAGAGAAAGCAAACTGATGACAGACAGTATACGAAAATGAACCTAATCCGTCAGAAACTTTAAATACGTCAACATCCTATCAGAAACGGAATCAAAGACGATAAAAGAGAAAGAAAACTTATGAGAACATTACAATAAAATGAACTGAAATACACCAAAAACTTAAAGACGTCAACAGCCTTGTAGCTATAGGATGTCGTTAAATATTGGATTAATAATAATATCTCTATAATTATAGAGAGCCAATGCGACTATTATCCGAAAGGTCGAAGTTAACGGTCCTTGGCGGCCACACATGGAAACTGCCTGCCATCGGGTGGTGCCAGTCGAAAGCTTTGATAACGGCGGAGGGCGACGGTTATTTAGTCGGGACCTAGAGCAATTCCTTCAATCACAATTTCTCAGCATCATATTGCAAGTGCTCATTCATACATACATACATACATATGAAAGGTCGACGTTAACGGTCCATGGCGGACAGAAAATGGCGGTAAGCAAAGGAACAAATGCCTATACCATCGGCTATTTGATGGTGGCAATTTATAAATGCGTAATAAAAATACTCTTCATTACTGTCGCCAATTTGTAAAGCAATTTTTTTCTAAATACCATCGCATTATAATTAATCTGTCTAAGGAAACTTATTGGAATGATGTGAATTTTAATTATAGATAAATTTGTTTACATGTAGATCAAACTTGATTACAGATCGTAATAATTGAAGATTTATGATAAGTCATAGCACACTAGATTAGATCATAAGAATAGCTCAGCATGAACCAAAGGTGATTATGATTAGATTAGATTAGATTAGATTAGATTACATTATTGCGAGAGATTAAATCATAATACACTAGATCAGACAAGACCGGATGATTAAGGTAGATAGGGTTTGAAAAGATTAGAAGATTAGTTAGAGTTAGGTTATATGATTAATTTCGATTCATTCATTTATGCATTAGTTTCAGAAAATTATATGGCGCCCCTTCGAGAAGCCTACTCAGAGGCACTCCCAGCTCAGCCACGGGGATATAAGTAAGTCTTAAGGAGCCTGTAGAACACAGATGAATTATCCCTAGGTAACAGGAGTATCTCCAACGGGAGACCATTCCAGATAGAAGGACCTACAACTGAGAAAGCACGACGCTGACAGGTTGAGGTTCTAGCACGAGGGACCAAAAGCTCCCCGCTAGAAGCAGAGCGAAGGTCTCTGCGAGCCAGCGCATCAGATACAGGACGCAGAGTGAAGTTTTATTATGGTCTAATTGAGCCTTCAGTATTCCGAGGCCATTGAGGTCGACCTTACCTTAAATTGTTGGGGATACATCTTGCGATACAACGCGACTGACGAATTTATAATGACGAGTGAAGACGTATTAAAGGTGTCTAATGAGAGCATTGCACTGTCAAGGGCTTCACAACATCCAACATCCAGAACTGTTTCTCCACTTCACTTCTAATCGATCGCTAGAAGCAGAGCGAAGGGCTCTGCGAGCCAGCGCATCAGATTCAAGACAACAGAGCTCACGTAGATAGGTCGGAGCATAGCCAAGGAGGCAGCGCCAAACCAGCGCAGCGATTCTGTACTCGACGCGCTGCGAGACAGGGAGCCAGTGTAGGGTGCCATACATGTAAGCCTAAACAGATGCAAATTTATGGATTCGCCCAATTAGCCGGCTGCAGAGCGAAGA